>ML813661.1:79132-91529 GCA_009831015.1 Picea engelmannii | reverse complement strand
ATGAACTCCAAAAAGAATGCAATTTTGTTTACTTTATCCAATTGAAAAGGTTTGAAATGGAAAATTACTGGCTTATTATTTATGAAATTCCAAATAAAAATATTTTTTTCCGACTAGGTACCAAAAACACTTCGTTTTTGTTTTCCTTTACAAATTAGATGAAAACTAAAAAAAACCTTATTTTTCTCTTATTTTCTAAAAAAATGATAGTATGCGATGATACTCGTAAAGAATTCAAAAGATAAGAAAGATAAGCAAGGATAAGTACCCAAGGAGTAGAATATCCATGCACAAAAAATGTCATCAACACAACATTCAAGCTTTCAATGGTGAAAAAGAGGGTTTTATAGGAAGATGACCCCATAAAGTGATGTCCACTCTCGGATATGATAATTCTGAATAAATCCTTGTATGACCTAGAGTAAAAGAATTGAAAAGGACTATGGAAAAGGCTTCCCCCGGGGTTGATTTTGGTTTCCAACTAGATATTTCCCTGGTTGGTTTCCAGTAAGGGAAGGGCCCCAAAATGGTTGTTGTCCCAAAGCGGGGGGTCCCCCCCCAACAAGATGGTGCCCCTAGGTGGGTAATGTTCTTGTAGCTAAGGATTTCCCCCCAAATGGATGTTTTCCCCATGGTAGCTGGTGTCTCCTTGTTGAAGAGGGTCTTGCAGTGAAGGGTTTCCCCCCCAGTGGGTGGTAAGTGAATATTTGGTGTAGGATGTATAGTTTGGGTGAGTGTTGTTAAGTTTCCTACTTGATTGGAGGGGTGAAAGAAAAAGTTATTTGTTGCAAGTATTTTTGCAACAACACTAATGACTACTTGGATAGAGGGAATTTGAAGAGGATGACCAAGAATTTCAGTTGGCATTAATCTAGGTTCAATTCTAGTGGCGGGAATATGATTTGCTTCTACAGATATTTAGGGTGGAGTTAGCGGGGTCAACGATGTTGTCCACCAAGAAAAAGTGCCAAAAGTGGAATGTGTGCCAGGGAATCAATTTCAGTATCCCTTGGGGGTATTACTATTTCATCCTTGGAGGTGTATGTTGATCCATGCATGCTAGAAGATCGTATGTTGTACATGTCGAGTGGTAGGGGATAATTTTCAATATTAAATTAGGTAGGTACCATGGTGACTAGTGAGGGAGGGGGGTTGGTGAGGAAGTTACCTTCGTCAATGGTCTCAATTGCCTTCTCTATTGGCTCACCCGTGGGGCCTATGCTCCTTGTTTCAGAGAAAAGTTCTTTGTTAACTATTCCTTCATTGGAAGGGTTGTTTGGATGATCTTGATATTTGGGATCCAACCCTTTCATTCTGTAGGATCTATAAATATCGTGATCGACCATGGGGAAATTATGTGATTTCTAAGGCCAACGACAAAATTTAAAAGGAACACACTCCTAAAAAACAAAAATACATGTAATCGACCAAGCAACAATATATAAAAGGATCTTTTGAATATGAAATGTCAAGAAGTTAGTGAAGATATGAGAAGCAGTTACACATACCTCCAGATAACAACCCTTCTTGGTGCAAGTAACCCTCACTTTCGCGGGATCACCCTCCAAGGGTATTGAAAATGTGATGCGATGTCGACCTCAGGTACCGTGAGAAGCCCCCCATAGTAACCTGTTTAGACACCTAAGAAAGGTTACTAAGGTTACCAACTCACAGTCGGCCCCCGTGCGGGTACAGTCGACAATTGGGACTGAATGTATGGGCAATATAACAAAGTATGAAATTATCCCAAAGGACTGAATACAAGTGGATCGGTAAGACTCCTGAGGACCTCGAATGGATTGGAGATTCATGAATCATTGATACCAAATGAACCAATATCACTCAAGAAAAATCCCCAATATATGCTCTTTACACTATGATTGGTCAAGCTTTGGAGGGGTAATCTTCGCTTCTCTTCCACACATGACCTCCTGTTTAGCCTTTGTGTTAGAGGGGGTTCCCAACTATGCCTATATGACAATTGTATTTTTATCCCTCTCTTGTGTTCTATAGTTTTTTTTAGTATACTGGGACAATTTACTTACTTTGCCTAGTTCCAAGACTCTAATCCTGAGCTATTGTTGGTGTATTAAAACAAAATGTCTAGTGAATTTTATTAAAGTGTTGGTTTATTTTATTGGTTTTTTTTTTTACTAAGGAGGGTATATGGAGTTGAAACTAGTGGTGTGAATACTTGACTCCAAAGTAATGAAAAAATAATGAACTCCCAAAAGCATGCAGCTTTGTTTACTTTATCCAATTGAAAAGGTTTGAAATGGAAAATTATTGTCTTATTATTTATGAAATTCCAAATAAAAATACTTTTTTCCGATTAGGTACCAAAAACCCTTCTTTTTTGTTTTCTTTACAAATTAGATGAAAACTAAAAAAAAACTTCTTTTCCTCTTATTTTCTAAAAAAAATGAAAGTATGCTATGATACTCATAAAGAATTCAAAATATAAGGAAGATAAGAAAGGATAAGTATCCAAGGAGTAGAATATCCATGCACAAAAAATGACATCAACACAACATTCAAGCTTTCAATGGTGAAAAAGAGGGTTTTCTAGGAGGTTGACCCCATAAAGTGATGTCCACTCCAAGATATGATAATTCGTAATAAATCCTTGTATGGACTAGAGTAAAAAAATTGAAAAGGAATATGGAAAAGGCTTCCCCCAGGGTTGATTTTGGTTTCCAACTAGATATTTCCCTGGTTGGTTTCCAGTAAGGGAAGGGCCCCAAACTAGTTGTTGTCCCAAAGCGGGGGGTTCCCCCCAAACAAGTTGGTGCCCTCAGGTGGGTAATGGCCTCGTAGCTAAGGATTTCCCCCCAACTTGATGTTTTCCCCATGGTAGCTGGTGTCCCCATATTGAAGAGGGTGTTGCAGCAAAGGGTTTCCCCCCCAATGGGTGGTAAGTGAATAGTTGGTGTAGGATGTATAGTTTGGGTGAGTGTTGTTAAGTTTCCTACTTGAATGGAGGGGTGAAAGAAAAAGGTATTTGTTGCAAGGCTTGTTGCAACAACACTAATGTCTACTTGGATAGAGGGAATTTGAAGAGGATGACCAAGAATTTCACTTGGTGTTAATCTAGGTTCAATTCTAGTGGTGGGAATATGATTTGTTTCTACAGATATTTAGGGTGGAGTTAGTGGGGTCAACGATGTTGGCCACCAAGAAAAAGTGCCAGAAGTGGGAATGTGTTCCAGGGAAGCAATTTCAATATCCCTTGGGGGTATTACTATTTCATCCTTGGATGTGGATGTTGATGCATGCATGCTAGAAGGTCAAGAAAAGAAGGCCAGAATTCAAGGGAGGATAAATTCGTTTGATGATGCTTTCTAAGGTATGTTATTTATAGGTCATCTCACCATTTTCACAATATTTTTTTTCTAGAATGATTCAGACTGTGAAATTGATAGGCCATTTAGGAATCATATACAAGTGTCCTTGGTAAACATTTTAGCTTGTGGGTCGTTTTATTTTTGGTGTTACACTCCGTGGAAAATAGGGTTTGTGGCTAGTCCTAAAACTAGTCTAAAACAAGTGTTTCGGGTAAAAACGTCATAACTTCTTCATAACAGATCCAAATTCAGTAAGACAACATTTTTTGGTTAGAGTAGAGTCTTTAGTATTATGTGTAACATTTTCATATCCATTCAACAAAAATTCCGTGTGGGACACGCTCTACAAGATCGATCTCTAGAATAAGCTAGAATTCAATAAGGTATGCCATTTTTTCTATAACTCCTTTTATTAGAGGTTCCAAGTAGTGACACCTAGAGGAATTGCATAAAACACACTGAGGAACATTGTGTACTATTTTCATATCTTTATTCATTGCAGGTACATAGTTATGATTATTTCAAGTTAGGGTTGTTGACTAATCCAAAACTAGTCATGTGAGACTAAAGTAATTTTTGATGAAAATGATAGTCTCTTGTTGTTAAAGTTAAGGAAGGTTTGTAGGTATGTGATCATATACACCAGGTCTATTATAGAGTTACAAATCATATTTGGATGATGAATATTATGAGGGATTTTGGTTGAGGTACATGTTGGGTACATGGTTGAGACAAGTAGTTGATGAGTTGGCACATACATGAGGTGTATATTTGATGATGTTGGTACATCTTGATGAGTTATAGTTGATGAGTAGTTTATAAATGATTGGTACATACTTGGTACATGCTTGGAGGCACTTGTTAGTAGTATTGTTGAAACATGGTTTATGGATGATGTAGCATACTTGTATTGGTATATTATTAGAATCACATATTGATCTTGGTGATGATTATGAGTTGTTGTATTATGGTTGGTTGATGCACATCTTTGAGATTTTTCTTGGTGATTTATCTCAGTGAGTAGATATGATTTGGTTAATAATATTGATGAGAAAGGTTGGTTGTTGTGATAGGTTGTTTGGACAGGTTGCTGTGATGGGTTATTTGTACAAGTTTGGTGTAGGGTTGATGCACTTGTTCATGGTACATGTTTTGTACAAGTTTGGTGCATGGTTGATGGACTTGTTCATGGTACAGGTTTTGTACAGGTTTGGTGCATGGTTGATGCACGTGTTCATGGTACAGGTTTTTTATAGGTTGGTGCATGGTTGATGCACTTGTTTATGGTACAGGTTGATTACAAGTTGACTGGTACAAGTTTACAACAATATATCTCACAGGGATAGTGTGACAGTGATTCCATCATTTTACTTATACGTTAGGGCGGTTGGATGGGGAAAGGATAGGTTTTTGTATCCACCTTCCATTTGTAGCCAGAGAACATAGGGGGTTGTAGCCTCCTTCTAGTGGTAGCCAGAGAATTGGGGATTTGGAGCTTCCCTAAGGTTGTAGCCTAAGAAACTAGGGGGTTGGAGACTCCTTCCAGTTGCAGCTGGAAAACAAAGGATGTTGGTGCTTCCAATGAATGTAATTCTTCAAGACATATAAGTAAAGACATTATGTGGTTTTCTCCCTCTTTGGCTTTCCACGTAAAACATTGGTGTATTGTGTATGTGTATGATTGTTCATTTGTTCATTGCTTATTTACTCTGCAGTTATTGGATGATAATGATACATCAATATAACACTTGCATTATATGGTTAAAAAGGCTTAAATTGCTCTATTATTGATTTTCCCCCCCTCTCAGTAATCCAACAATTGGCATCAGAGTTGGTTCCTTCAGGAAATAGTTTAACCACTGGAAGGAGATCATGGATTATTATGAGAATGGAGTACCAACGTTTAATGGTCAGAATAGTTTTAAGTATGATATGTGGAGCATAAAGACGGAGGTGTTTTTATAGGCACATGGACATTATATTTGGCTATCAGTTGTTATAGGATATGATAGTTCAAAAAGGGAAAATACTACAACCAAGAAGGAATTGAGGAAGAATAACAAAATAGCAATGGATTTCATCTGGGAAGGATTACCTAATCCGGTAAGAGAAAAGGTTGGTAAATGTTAATCAGTAAAGGAACTTTGGGATAAGTTACATGACATATATTCTTCACCCATCACAGATTCAGAAAATGTCAAAGAAGATGCAGATACAAATAAAGAAGAATTGTGTTCACCATGTCAAGCAAATTCAGAAGATGAAAAGTACATAATCACCAGAGGTATGTTGTTTTATTTTAATTGTGAAAAACATGGACATATTGAAATAGAATCCCATGAAGGAAATAAGATATAAAAACTAATTGAAAAGGAAGACAATTATGAAGAATAATTGATCAGTGATTTAGATGAACTAATAGAAGAAAAAAATTCACTCAAGAAAGAATTGATGAAACAAAAGGAAATTGTTCACATTTTTGAAGAATCCCAACAGGTCATCGAGAACTTAATAACTCAGATAGAAGAAGCCAGAAAGATCGAAGAAAATATTGAATATCAAAAGGATTGTTTGGAAACCAACATAGAAGCACAGAAGGAAGAAGCAGAAATGAGAGAGAAGATATTGACAGATCATCTTAAGGAAATAACTAATGATCTAAACCAGCTTGAGGCAGAGTTTTGTCAAGAAGATAAAGGACTTGAAGACGAACTAATCACATTAAAAATTCAGCTTGAAGAAGCAAAAAGAACAAAAGAAGTCATGAAGTCTCAGATAATGAAGAAAGAAGAAGAGGTTGAGAAGCTTGAAGAAGAAGTTGTCACATTGAGAAGTAAAATCGTCAAGCTCAACAAGAACGTTGAAGAGACAGAAACATCCACATCAGTTATAGAGAATGAAGAGAAGCACTCTAGTTGCTAGAAAATAAGAATGAAGAAAATAGAAAGAGTTATGAAGAAGTACTTAAAGGAAGGAATCATGGTCAACCATAATCTAAGAAAACTATTGAAGATACATCTTCAAGAATACCATCCATGTTCAAGCCACAAAGAATCTTCAATCATGATCATGATCAGTCAAGGCAAAAATTCAGAAGGGTTACGCCACAAAGAAGATCATTCACTCCCAGGTATGCAAATTTATTTTATGGTCATTGTTTTTATTGTACTAACTTTGGACATAAGGTTGTAGATTGCAGGGATTATAAAAGAAACGTTCA
Organism: Picea engelmannii; assembly: GCA_009831015.1. NCBI lineage: Eukaryota > Viridiplantae > Streptophyta > Pinopsida > Pinales > Pinaceae > Picea > Picea engelmannii. Next base: position 84,965 of record ML813661.1, on the reverse strand, counting down.
AGCAAGAAGTGCCTATGTGGTTGCATGTAACATTGAGTGTTACAAATGTCATAACTATGGATACATAGCTAGTAATTGTAGAAGCATGATCAATACTTCCACGAAAGAGAATACTGATATCAGATATAAAAAAGTATGGATAAGAAAAAAGGAAGAACAACTGAACAAAGATCAGGTACCAGAGATCACAAGATTGGCAATAAAACGAGATGAATAAAATTCTACAGAGAAAAAGAAATATGTCAGACATAGAAAGGTTTGGAAAATAACTAAAAGAAAGGAAGGACAGGTAAACAATGAACATGTTCAAGAGATTGTACTTTCAGGCATTGTAGTTAAAGATAAATCCACAGACAGAAAGAAAGAAGTCAGAGCTCTACCAATGAATATGATGATGAATACACATCAGAGCAGGAATTGTTCTGAGCCATCCGGCTTAGATACTCCCAAGTAATATGATTATTAGACAAGGGGAGTCTATGCGATAGTCGTGACATACCAAAGAACCATCCTTTGAGCAGCTTGTAGAGTTTGAGAAGACATATTCAGATCAATCAGTTAGCATAAGTACAATTTGATAGATTAATCAAGACTTCATGATAGTATAGTGATAAATGGGTTATCATTATGGACAGTTGCTCAAGTAGGGTCTTGGACAGTATGGACAGAGATGGATTTGTAAGAACACTTAGCATATTTGGAAAAATATATGATAGTGGGAAAGAACATGGATTCATAGATTGGTTCAAAGAGTGGTTCATAGATAAAGGAACATTATCATAATGGATGATAATTACACAGGAAATGACTTGAACAATGCTAATGGATTCCAAATTGATAGATATTTTTTGGACACATGCAGTGCATACATCAGTTCACATTCAAAACAGAGTAATGCTCAGAAACAACAATGAAAAAACTCCCTATGAACTATGGAAAGGAAATGCAGACACCAACCTCTACATCAAGGTAACTCAAGGTAATATTTTATTAATTGAAATTTATGTTGATGGTATTGTTTTGGAAGTACTAATGATAGGTTAAGCCAGAAATTTGCAAAGGATATGCAAAATAAATTTGAAATGTCATTACTTGGAGAATTATCCTTCTTTTTGGGTCTTCAGATATGCCAAAGAAACCAATTAATTTTTATTTCTCAAACTAAGTATATCAGAGAAATGATAAAGAGGTTCGGAATGGAAGATTGCAAACCAATTACTACTCCTATGCAAACCAGTTGCAAGTTGAGCAAAGATGATGATTCAAAGTCTATAGAGAAGAGGAAATATAGGTCAATGATTGGTAGCTTACTATATGTGACAACATCCAAACCAGATGTAATGCAGGCAGTTGGACAGGTGGAACGATTTCAAGTAGCACCAAAGGAATCATATGTATTAGAAGTGAAGAGGATTTCCAGATATCTCAAAGGAACATAAGAGTTTGGATTATGGTATCCGAAAGGAAAGGATCTATCACTTATTACCTACACAGATGCATATTGGGCAGGTTGCATTGATGACTGATGAAGCACCAGTGGAGCAACATTCTACTTGGGTGAGTGTTTAGTATCTTGGCTAAGCAAGAAATAATCATCAATATCCTTATCCACAACCGAGGCATAGTATATTGTAGCAACAACATGTTGTACACAGGTTCTATGGATGAAAAAAAATTTGACAGATATACAGGTTGAGTATGATGAGTCCATTCCAATCTATTGTGATAATACAAGCACCATCAATATCTCAAAAAACCCAGTGATGCACTCCAAGATGAAGCACATTCCAATCAAGTATCACTTTCTACAGGAACAGGTTGCAGAGATAAACATCAGAGTTAAATATGTGTGAACAAAAGAACAAGTGGCATACATCTTTATAAAACCACTTCCATGGGAAGCCCTTGATTATCTTCACCAAAGACTAGGAGTAATTTCTACTCCAAAAGGAATGCTTCTGAATTCTTATATTATATGTCTTAGATGTACACGAGGAAGCACCATAAATAGGAAAAAGGGGGAGAGATTTATCAAATGCAAAGGTAAATTCTTGGAGAGAGAGCATAGAGGCATGTTTCCAAGGGGAGCGATTGTCACAAGGGAAGAATGAGCGGTATGACTTCAGAGTGATACCCCTTTTCAAATGGGGGTATATTATTCATATGAAGGAAAAGAGAGTAATAAGAGGATTATAAACACAAAGAAAAATCAAAGGCACGTAGACAGGGGGAGAAACCCCAAGGAGAGTTCAGTCAGGGGGAGCATCCCCAAAGGGAGATACCCTTTTCTATTGATGTCAAAGGGGGAGAGATAGAAACATTAATAAAGAGTATAAGCATGAATTTTATCATGACTAAGTGTCGCCATCAATGTTGGTGTTTCCATCAATGCCAAAGGGGAAGATTGTCAGACAATTTGCTTAGGTTGATGGATAGTTGTTATGGATTGTTGGTTGTCATTGATGTCAACTATTGGAGAGTGATATTGTAGATTGATGTCAACCGTTATTGATTGATTTCAACCCTTGGAGAAAGTCCGGTAGCGAATTCTGGTAGCACAAAGGTTTGGGTAATGGACCCAAGGTTGTTTCATGTATAATGGTATGAGTTTTAATATATTTGAAGGTAAGAATATTCTATATGGATAGTACATGTCATTCCATTTCTGTAGGTATGTGGAACGTCACATAACTCCTCATGGTTAGAGAGTTATGGCCGTGAGACGTTGGAGAACCCAGGTTTGGGTAATGGACCCAAGTTTGTTTGATGGATAATGGTATGATTTTTGATATATTTGAAGGAAATACTATTCTATATGGATAATACATGTCATTCCATTTCTTTTGGTATGTGGAACGTCACATAACTCCTCACGGTTTGAGAGTTATGGCCTTACGAAGTTGGAGGACCCTCATATGTTGGCTTGAAGCCTCAAAAGGTCAAAGAATTCAAAGAGATTGCAAAGAAGAAACTATTATTTAAATGATAAAGTAAAGTGACAAATTCAATAAGTATTATTTAAATAATAAAGTGAAATGATAAAACCAAAGAAGATTATTTAAATAATAAAGTGAGGCGACAAAGTCAAGGAGGAATATTTAAATGATAAAGTAATGGAGAACTTTCTAATTATGGAAAGTGGTTAACCCTAAAAATGAGGAAAATAGGTTAAGTGACCTAGAAATGGGTTAAGTGACCTAGAAATAGGTTAAGTGACCTAGAAATGGGTTAAGTGACCTAGAAGATGCTTCTAAGGAAGATATTTGGAGAGTATAAGTAAGAGGCAAGGCTCTCTCATTTTATATCACACTTGAGCATATTGAATATATATATGTGACTAAGGTAATCAAAGGATATCTAAGCCGAATTTCAGAGGGAAGGTGAAGAAAAGAAGGTCAGAATTCAAGGGAGGATAAATTCTTTTGATGATGCTTTCTAAGGTATGTTATTTACAGGTCATCTCACCATTTTCGAAATACTTTTTTTTTTCTAGAATGATTCAGACTATGAAATTGATATACCATTGAGGAAACATATCCAAGTATATGTGGTAAAAATTTCATCTTGTGGGTCGTTTTATTTTTGGAGTTACACTCCGTGGAAAATAGGGTTTGTGGCTAGTCCTGAAACTAGTCTAAAACAAGTGTTTCGGGTAAAAATGTCATAACTTATTCATAACCGATAGAAATTATGTAAGACCAAATTTGTTGGTTAGATTAAAGTCTTTAGTATTTTGTATAACATTTTCAGATCCATTCAACAAATATTCGGTGTGGGGCATGCTCTACAAGGTCGCTCTAGAATAAGCCAAAATTCCACAAGGTATGCCATTTTTTCTATAACTCCTTTTCTGAGAGGTTCCAAGTAGTGACACCTGGAGGAATTGCATAAAACACACTGAAGAACATTGTGTACTATTTTTAGATCTTTATTTATTACAGGTACATAGTTATGATTATTTGAAGTTAGGGTTGTTGACTAATCCAAAACTAGTCATGTGAGACTAAAGTAAAGTTTGATGAAAATGCTAGTCTCTTGTTGTTAAAGTTAAGGGAGGTTTGTAGGTATGTGATATTATACACCAGGTCTATTATAGAGTTACAAATCATATTTGGATTATGAAATTGATGAGGTCTTTTGGTTGAGGTACATGTTGGGTACATGGTTGAGACAAGTAGTTGATGAGTTGGCACATACATGAGGTGTATAGTTGATGATGTTGGTACATATTTATGAGTCATAGTCAATGAGTAGTTGATACATGATTGGTACATACTTGGTACATGGTTGGAGGCACTTGCTAGTAGTATTGTTGACACGTGGTTTATGGATGATGTAGCATACTTGTATTGGCATATTATTAGAAGCACATATTGATCTTGGTGATGATTATGAGTTTTTGTGTTATTATTGGTTGATGCACATCTTTGAGAGTTGTATTGGTGATTGATCTTGGTGAGTAGATTTGATTTGGTTGATAATATTGATGAGATAGGTTGTTTGGACAAGTTGTTGTGATAGGTTATTTGTACAGGTTTGGTGCATGGTTGATGCACTTGTGCATGGTACATGTTTTGTACAGGTTTGGTGCATGGTTGATGCACTTGTTCATGGTACAGGTTTTGTATAGGTTGGTGCATGGTTGATGAAATTGTTTATGGTAGATGTTGATTACAAGTTGATTGGTACATGTTTACAATAGTATATCTCATAGTGATAGTGTGACAGTGGTTCTATCATTCTACTTATACGTCAGGGAGGTTGGATGGGGAAAGGAAAGGTGGTTGTATCCACCTTCTGGTTGTAGTCAGAGAACATAGGGGGTTGTATCCTCCTTCTGGTTGTAGCCAGAGAATTGGGGAGTTGGAGCTTCCCTCAGGTTGTAGCCCTAGAAACTAGGAGGTTGGAGCCTCCTTCCAGTTGCAGCTGGAAAACAAAGGAATTTGGTGCTTCCAATGAATGTAATTCTTCAAGACATATAAGAAAAATCATTCTGTAGTTTTCTCCCACTTTGGGTTTCCATGTAAAACAATGGTGTACTGTGTATGTGTATGATTTTTCATTTGTTCATTGCTTATTTGCTATGCATTTATTGGATGATAATGCCACATTGATATAACACTTGGATTATATGGTTAAAAAGGATTAAATTTCTCTATTAATGATTCACCCCCCTCTCAGTAATCCAACAAGATTCATAATTAAACCAATAAATGATAGCATGGCACACATTAATTCTGAATATCGTCCTTGCATATCTTGGCTACTGAAGTCCTGAAGTTCCCACTCCATCTACTACAACCTACTTCCTACACACAAGTGACAAACAATGTCTTCCTATTTATTTTCTCAATGTTAGAATCCTAGATATAGCTTGGATCTAACATGATCTATAAATACATAAATTATAAATGAACATTCATGAATGAAATACAAATATCCATGGGGGAAAACCAATGATATATTAATTCAAATGACAGAAATACATCAATGTGATAACCTTAGGTATATATGCACTCCTCCTCACCCCTTACTCCTTGTTCCTCCTCATCTTCTCAACCAATTTACACAACTTGAGTGAAACTGACATAAAATGGAGAAGCACCTATGAATTTTGGCAACATATATTTGTAAATGATTCTTCCTACCCCATACCCAAGATTGGCATTTATTATATAGATTCTTGGAAGAGACTTGGGAGAAATTATATATCTTCTAGAAACCAATGGAGGCTTGAATGATGTGAGTTCCAATTATCATGCCACAAAAACCAACTCATCCTTCATTTTCCTCTTCAAAAATGTGTGAATCTAAAAGTTTATTGAGGGTGTCA
>ML813661.1:46979-67026 GCA_009831015.1 Picea engelmannii | reverse complement strand
CAGGTTGCTTAATGGATTTTGTCCTGTGAGTAAAATGGTTTTATTTTCATTATAATATATTCATATTCTTTGAATAATTGATTATGCATTGATTTAAATAGCTTTAGTCTTTTTTATCAATACATGGTTAATTATTATCATTTCTGTATTGATTTTTCCAATCTTTAAAGGCTATTATCCAATCAATTTCTTCCACGACTACAGAATGGACAAATGATTCCAAAAACTTAATAGAACAACATATATGCATTTTGGCTTTAGCCTTTTGTTTATAATGTTGTTATTTATGTTTTAATAATCTTGTTACATGTGCAGCTCTGATATCTTTAGATTAAATGATCTGTGATGTGTAGGAGGTTTATGTTATAAATACCATTTATCATTTGCTTCATCAAAATACAAATGTTGTGATTATATCTTCGATTTAAATAATGAGATTTATCTTTGAGTTTTAAATTGAATGATAAAATACATAGATTGCTTCCAAATTTATCTTGTTGTAATCATGTATAATTATGAGATCACAGGTTTATGTTGTGTTTCCTTTTCTGTCATTAAAACCTAAGCTGTCAATACATGTTCTGAATTTATTTAGAACATTCATAAGGTTCACTACAGATTTCTCTCTTGGACATGGCAGTTGGATGTTCACCACTCATGCAGATGATTGGATACACCTCACTAATTTATTGACATGATAGCTTCTTTGTATTTTCTGTCATTTGCATATCATTGAAACTACAATGTATGGTTCAACTTTTACTATTCACATGTTCATTTTTCATTAATTTTTTTGCAAGATTCTTTAAATTTATAAAAGAAAAACAATAAATATTTTTATGTGCTTTCTTTGTCTGCTTCCTAGAAGCAATCATTTTTCACATCGATTTTCGTAAGTTTCAATTAAAACTTGCATCTTGTAAATCATGTAAATAAACAAGACTTGTATATCTTCTGCTTAAATACAACTAATGTAGCTACATTTGAACATGTGTACATATATATAGTATGTTTAGTAATTAGTTAGTTATTTCTCTCTTTTATTCATTTCTTTTAGGATTCTTAGATTGGCTAACAGAGCCATTAAACCCGTTAGAACGAGTTACACCAAACGGCTTGGGTTATTTAGACAACCCTGGACTGGACTTGCTCTTCTAGTAGACGGACGGTTAATTTCGCCTGTCAACAGGATGTTAACGCCCATTGTTTCAACCTTTCCATGCAATTTCACTTGTCTGTTCTCCATGGTAGTATTGTTTATAATGTTTGGATTTTATTATGATGTGAGATAAGACCATAATAACCCCCCTCCCCACAATTTCTCCTAAGAAGTATAGCCTCTAGTCCAACTACATTATTCTCTTTTTCATCTTCCCTGAAGTTTTAATTTCTTAGGACCTGAAAGGATTCAATGTTTCAAAATTATCCACCATTTTTGTTGCTCTTTAAACCAAGATACAAAATCATTTATCTTGCATAGTCATGCTATTGTACATTTATTGAATAATAATTGATGAATCACCCACAACCATGGCCTTCCCAATCCCTTTTTATTGAGTTGAAGAAGTCCTTGATACAAAACCATGGCCTCGACATAATTGTTTGTGGTGACCTATAACACCCCAAGAAAAGCTTATTTCCTCATTTCCTTCAATATCTAGAATGACCCTCTAGCTTCGCACCTGCCTCCCTTGGTAATAATACCAAATTTAATAAAATGAGTGTGATATTGATTTATTGTTTTAATGAATATGGTATTTTTAGTTCAATTTTGTTTTTTATGAATACACAACAAATATAACTATTTAAAGTAGATATTATAATTTGGTGAAATTGTTAAATATCACTTCCTTGTGGATGCATGCCAATTCACAAGATTAATGTCACTTGGGAAATAATAATAAGACCTTGCATTCACTAAGTAGACAAGCCTCCATTAACTTGCTTAATACAAATTTCTAATTATATTATGTGTCAATAAGTACTATTAGTTCTTGTATATTAATACATAATATGTAAATCATACTTAGATATTTTTGTATTCCATTTAATTAAATGTGACATGTATGTTAAAATATTAATTTAGACATTTTGATATGTCATTTTTACTATTATCATTATAGCTTTTATGTCATTAACGATGGGTGGAGTTTCCACTTGAAATGTTTGATGTTTCATAAACTTATACATAGTTTGTTTTGAGAAATTTTAAACAATATTATGTCTATACCAATTTAGATAATTGTTAATTATTCTTTACACGTATAAATAGTATTGTCTAACCACTCTTAATTGTAAAATTTATAAATATGTTTTCATTTTATTTAGTAATTCCTTATATATATATACATACAGCCTGAGTGGGCCTAATGGTTAAGAACATGTGTTTTCTCTTAAGAGATCACAAGCTCAAATACAGAGGGGGGCAGGGTATATATACCTTTGTAGACTTTACCAGTCAAATCGTTGGGTGGAGGGGGTCCCTTGTCCCACAAACAAGGGGGTCTTTTACACCAATTTGGTGTGGTGGCTTTTTCGTGACCTTAAAAATAGATTATATATATATATATATATATATATATATATATATATATATATATATATATATATATATATATATATATATATATATATATATATATTAAATGATCAAATTTAATCAATAAAACTATAAAATATAAATAACTTAAAATTATATATAAATATTATCTTAAAATTTAAATAATAATACTAATAACAATAACAATATTCCCGAATGGGGTTTCATCATTGGAGAACAAGACACCTCTCACATGGCAGGTAAAAGACATCAATAAACACCATTTGATATGAATGAAGGTTCAAGGGGTGGTGTTAGCCCTTGGTCGTGTATTAAGGAAGAAAGAAAAGATTAAAGAAGAAGAATGACAAGGTATGAAGAGCATGGAAGGCACACAAACCGAAGAGGGGGCAAAGTGGTGAAAGAAGGAGAAAAGAAGGAGCGAAGTAAAGGAAAGAAGGTCGTTTGAAGAGAAGATATAGGAAGACAAAATAGCAAGGAAGATGAATCATGTACAGGTCAACAAGCGAAAGAAGAGACTAATAGGTGCTTTGGAGCACCTCATGGAGAAGAAGGGAGAACAGGTTGGTGAAGTCCTCAAAATGCAGGCTATGTGGACCTAGGGTTTTGGTACCTAGGGTTTTTGAATCTAGACTTTAGTCTAGGGTTTATAAGAGTCATAGAAGGATAAATAGAGGTCTATAAGAGCAGAGAGGGTGGTTGTCAATATAGAGGATTTGAGTTGAAGAAGTGTATGTCTTGGAGCATTATTGTAATTTTGGATCTTCAACTGGGTGCGAAGATCTATTCTATAGTTGGGTGCGTAGAGGGAGGGAATAAATAGAAAGAGAGAAGGATCTGCAACTGATTACACAGATATAAATGTGTATTTTCATCTACTTAATAAATAAACATAGTTCTATGGATGTATCCCTAGGGAGAGGGTGAACCATATAAATCTTTTTTTCCTTTGTGGTTGATGCTGTGTTATTTTCTATATTTTATATTTCTATTGCATTATTGTTTTCCCTTATTGAAGATAAGATATATAATTCACTTCATGAAGATAAACATAATACTGTTAAGAATCTCTAGGTTACCTTGCATTGTTATTTTGGAATCATCTTGCACTTCCCCTAGTTGTAGACACATGTGCCATGCAACCCCCCTATTATTACTTCGGGTGAGACTTCATCTTCTTCGCAGGTGTTGCTGAAAGGGCCAGTAGTTAGGGTTTGTTGGTGAGTTGTTAGAGTTGAACCCTGGTTATGCCCCTATGCTAACAAATGGTTATGTTGTCAGGACCAATATCTTCTTGAGGGAATGTCAAGGTGATTTCCATTGAAGACAAAGATTCATAAGTGGACAAAAGAACAATAAAGGGACTTCGCCGAATATTAGAACAAGAACCCTAGCATTAGTATAGAAGACTAGTTGGGAAGGTACATCTTTACTGACGTGCATGAGATTTTCTTTGCAGGAGTTCACAAGGAGTTGTACGAGTGGTTAGCCAGATTAGCAAACACTCAGTTTGAGATCAGATCTAGACCACCTATGGTTTGGACAACGACGTTGATTAAGAAATTCAAGAGAGTCGATAACGTTGTGTCTAAAGCAGTGGATATATGGTTTGATAGCACTATTGGAGGTTACATTACTGAGTTTTCTATCGATAGAGTAGTGTCATATAGTCAAGAAGAGAGGTATTTCTTTAAGGGACCCAGAGGAAAGTTTCTACACTTTTTGAAGATGAAGATTAAGATGATATTGCATGAGAAGAATATATTAAAGATATAGTAATCAGTTGGATTTTAAAGCTAATGTTCAAGAATTCAGAAAGCGACAGTGATGCAGAGGCTAGACACATGCGCATTGGGACATCATTCAGAAAGGTTTCTCTTGCGAACTTGTTTAAGTAGGGTTACAGAACCTTGGCACAAGACAAATATTTATATAGTGGAGAAGAAGTAGGGAGATCAGACGAGGAGTATTCATATTTTGCAAGGGAAGAGAAAGTAGAGACTGAAGAACTTCGTCAAGAAGAACCAGAAACTTCAGGGATTGTGCCTACTATCAAAGTAAGTATTATTACTCCTCCTGTTGTTTTAGAAACATTAAGTAATCAACGTAACCAGAGTAATCAGAGAACTCAGAGCACTGTCACAAGCAATTTAGTACATACTAAGTCAAGAAACCAAGGAAGATCCATGGCAGATGAAATTAGGTTACCCATTTTTAGAGGAGATGGATTTGAGGATCCGAACCAGCATTGGTTTTTATGTGAAGCTATGTGGATCATTAAGAAAGTCATTGATGAAGTTGTTAAGAGAGATCAGTTTAGTACTACCTTGATGGATCACACATTAAGCTGGTATATGAAGTTTGTTTTAGGATCTGTACAACCTAAGCCATTGAATGACATTAATACTGTGTTGAGTGAGGAGTTCAAGAAGCCTAAGTGAGAGTCACATTTCATTACAGAGTTGAAGGAAATCAAGCAGAAGGTGACTGAACCTATTTGGTAATTTCATCATAGGTTTAATACCTTGAAAGGCCATTTGAGTTTTCAAAATCAAGATGAACAACACAAGGAATGGTTCATCTTTGCTCTCCTGCCACATATTAGAGTTCCTCTGATGCAACAAAAAGTCGCTTAGCAGGCTGAGGCATTATAGATTGCTATGAAACTAGAAGTAGCCCCTGTACGAGAATCTAGCCTAGGTATGAGTCAAATTTTGAATCAATTAACTAGTTTATCTTTACATGTGGAAGACAAGAAGAAAGATAAAGGAAAGGAGAAAAGAGAAGACATATGGTGTATCAAATGTAAATCAGAGGGCCATAACAAAGAGCATTGTGCCTTATTTAATGAATACTTGGCCTTTGGAACCCCTAACCCTTTGAAGTAGGCTACTTTAACCTGTTGCGAGGTATGTAGAACCAAACATCGCCCTTGTGAATGCTATTATATGAAAAAATATGTCCAGACAACCACCAACCTTTATTGTACATTCTTCAAATCTATGGGGCATGATGAGAAGGATTGTAGGGCTTATGACCTCATGCATGAAAGATCAAGGGATACATATAGAATTCAAGGAGAATTACAACAAGAAGGTAATGTTGTGCAGTTCAACTCCCCAGGAAGAGGAAACTTCAACCCTCATGGTGGGTTCATAGGAAGAGGATGAGGAGGAGGCATGGGTCGAGGTCGAGGTCAGATTATTTTCTATAACTGCGCCTAACCAGGTCATTTGGCATGGGATTGTCAGAACCATTGTACTACTTGCAACTATTGTAATTCATTTGATCATGTCATCGAATATTGTCTAGTATTGTTAACTAAACTTTAGGAAAGATGAGGATGAAACCAACAAGTCAAACTAATTTCGGCTGAACCTCACAGTGAAGAACCTAGAGTCACTATTATTACTAGAGGAGGCACTATTACAGGAGAAGATAGGGTGATTCCAGGAAAGACTACATATGGATCAAATATCAGAAGAGCTGCAGAGAAGGCACAATTTTTTGATCCAAGGAGAGAAAAACATACTTTTGAATAAGAAAGGAGAGAATTTGTAGGAGAACATGATTCTTCATCTAGGGCACAACAAGAAGTAAAGGAATGTGAAATTCCTCCAGCATTTGATCAGTTTGTCTCACTTAGGCAAGGGAAAGAGGTAAGAAAATTGGTGGACTTCTTGTATACTTGTATCAATTTGATTAACGATGAAAGAGTTGTTCAGGAACTACAACACCTGATAAGACAATATGAAATTGGAAGAATAGATCCTCTGCTAAGTAGATTTGTAAATCAAGTATCTAGGAAAAAGAGGACAAGCAAGGACCTGCACCTTAGTGCTTAGATTGGAGACTATGACGTGGACTATGTGGTCCTTAACCTGGGATCAGAAGTAAATGTTATGACAAATCAGACTTGGGCACTGGTGGGAAAACCTAAATTGATTTACTCTCCTATTAGGCTCAGGATGGATAATCAGTAGGAGGTGAGACCCTTTGAAAGACTAGAGCATGTCCCTCTAGACATCGACGAGGTAAGAACATCTACAGACTTTGAAGTGATTGAGATTGTTGATGATAGTTGTCCCTATCCTGCGTTGTTGGGTATTTATTGGGCTTTCAACAATTTGACTGTTTTTTACCTAAAAAAGAGAAGAATGACATTTGAAGGTGATGGCCTTAGGGTCATTGCACCCCTTGATCTTGATGAAGGTCACAGATACACAAAACCTATAAGGGAAGAAGACCGCGCCTACGAGCTAGAGAACATCTATAAACTGACAGTAGGACAAAAAGATTATATTAATCCTACAACAGATGGAAATATAATTTAGCGAAGTGAGAGTGCATGCTCGTCATATTCAGAAGAAGAATTGGAGAATTGGAAGAACATAATATATGAAGTCTCTACGCGGAGGTGTGCCAGATTGACCAAGGGAGTTCGTTGGATTGGCACAGAAGTAAGTAATATTCCTACATTTGATGGCTTGAATAATTTAGAGATGTTTCTACTAGAATTCAAGATAATTGTACCAATACAACAGAGGTTGTTGGCACTAAATGAAGCCTTGAAAGAAACGCCAACCAGATGGTGGGAATCTCACAAGAAGAACATCGCAGAATGGGTACAATGTCGCACCTTGTTGACATTGCACTTTTCAGACCTAGATTAAGGATGTGAAGCTTGATACACAAGTCAATGTTTACCTAAGGACCATGTGTGAAGTTGTGAGGAATCCTGAAGCAGTGTTCCTAAAGAAAAGTGGGTACATACGTTCATAAACACCTTAGATACTAGGCCTATCAAATGGTATCTTCAAGAAGAATTGCTCTTAGTCACTACATATTGGTATGGTATGACTCAGAACTTTATAACTATGTTCCTATTTGAAAGTCAATACCTCACAGTAGATCAGTCTTTACAAATTAAAAGACATAAGGTCTTTGAGGAAGTATCTAACCCCCCTTTTGAACAAGAGGATGAATGGACTGAGCCTTTTCAACGGTTATAGGATTGTTATAACATTAATTCTGATGAAGATGATGATCCTAGGAATGTGAACATTTCATAAACTAAAGGACAAAGAGATATAGAAGGGCCATGGATTGAATTACCTTTTGTATGGAAGCCTATTAAAATTAATAAAGTTAACATTGGAATAGAACAAGCACCTAAGTTAGCAAATGTTGGAGACTATTGGGATGATGCTACTATTAGTAATATTACCGAACTATTGCATGAGTATCAAGACTTGTTTCCAACCAAGTTCACAGACATGAAGGGAATTAAAGGTCCCATGGGAGAAATGAAGATCCCTTTGAGAGAAGATGCAAGACCGATCAAGCAGAGGCCTTACAAAATGAATCCCAAGTATAAGCAGAAAGTTAATATTGAATTAGATAGAATGTTGGAAGAAGGAATCATAGAACCAGTTGAAGAATCCAAATGGATCAACCCTATGGTAGTCCAAGAAAAAAAGTCAGGAGAAATCATAATCTATGTAGATCTAAGGAAATTGAATCATGCATGTTTACATGATCCATTCCCTATACGTTTTACTGATGAAGTTATAGATAATGTAGGTGAACAAGAAGTTTATTTATTCATAGATGGATTTTCAGGCTATCACCATATCCAAATTGCTAAGGAGGATAGACATAAGACTACATTTGCAACAAAATGGGGTTATTTTTAGTACACTATGATGCCTTTTGGGTTGAATAATGCACCAACCATATTTTCTAGGGTGGTGGTTGAAGAATTTAAGGAATTTTTACATAATTTTTTGGAGGCATCATTTGATGACTGGACCATTTTTAGTCTACTGAAAGATCATATTGAATGTCTAATATTAATGCTAGATAAGTGCAGACAATGTCAGATTGCCTTGAACTTGAAGAAGTGTATTTTATTTTCACCTTCTGGGGTGTTTCTAGGACACATTGTGTGTAAGAAGGGGTTGTTGGTAGATCCTTCTAAGTTTGTTATCATTGTTGATCTACCTCCTCCTACTTTGATTAGAAATATGTGCATTGCATTGGGACACATTGGGTATTATAGGAAGTTTATTAAGGGTTATGCACATATAAAAACACCCATGGAGAAGTTATTAAAGAAGGATAGTAAGTTTTAATGGAAAAAAGAATGCCAACAGAGCTTCGAGACACTAAAGCAGAAAATGGTCACTGCGCCTATCTTAGTTTTTCTAGATTGGAGTAAGGAGTTCAATGTTCATGTCGATGCTTCGCCCATTGCATTAGGAACCATCTTAGCATAGCCAGGAGTAGGATATATTGACCACACTATAACCTTTTCTATAACGAAGCTATCTACATCTGAAAGGAATTATACTACCACTGAAAGAGAAGGCTTAGATATGGTATATGTGCTGTAAACTTTTAGCCACTACTTGTTGGGAGGACATTTTAAGATGTTTACTGATCATTCTGCATTGAAGTACTTAGTCAAGAAGCCAATGTTGGGGGGAAGAATATGCAAATGGATATTATTATTCCAAGAGTATGACTTTGAGATCATGATCAAGCTAGGGAGAATGAATAAGGGAATTGACCACTTATCTAGGTTAGAACATGGAGAATAACATACCAACTTGGATGATACAGTACCAGATGCACAGTTGTTGGCAATCAAAAAATTTGATGATCACTTCACTGAGATAGTCTGGTTCCTGTCCACAGGAATGGAACCTAGCGACTATACAATTATTTAGAAGAAACAATTGGTAGTCCGCGCTGTAAATTTTCAACTTATAGTTGGACAACTCTATAAGATTGGACCAGATGAGATCTTAAGAAGATGCGTTATGGAGTTAGAAAGACCATTGATTCTTGTAGAAGCACATGAATGCATCGCAGGAGGAAATTATGCAGGAAAAGAAACAACGTAGAAGGTTCTCAGAGCTGGCCTCTGGTGGCCCACTTTACACAAGGATGCTAAGGAATACTACAGAGCTTGCGATATATGTCAGGCAATAGGGAAGCCATCAATAAGGGATGAGATTCATTTAGCACCTCAGCTAAATTTACAAGCATTTGATAAATGGGTTATTCATTTATGGGACCTATCAACCCACCAGGGAAGTGCACAGGAGCTCAATACATTATCACTACTACAAAATATTTGACCAGATGGGCAGAAGCAAGAGAAGTTAAGGATTGTGGTGTAGCTGCAACTACATGATTTATATTTGATGATATCATAACCATATTTGGATGCCCAAAGATCCTTATGAGTGATCAAGGCACACACTTAATCAACAAAACTATTGAAGCCTTGACTCAAGAATTCGAAGTTCACCATCATAAGAGCACTCCATACCACCCATAGGCGATTGGTAAAGTCAAAGCCTTCGATAAGATATTGGAGACAACGCTAACTAAGATTTGCAGTGTTAACAGAGATGATTGGGATTTGAGGATTCCAACAATGTTATGCGCTTATAGAACTACTTGCAAAAAGTTAACCACGTAGACTCCCTTTAAGTTAGAATATGGCTTGGAAGCAGTAGTACCTATGGAATACTTGGTTCCTAGTTTAATAAATGCATCATTTACATGTATGGATGGCACCGACGATGTTCAAGATAGGCTTGCGCAGTTGATGGAGCTAGAGGAAGACAGGTTCATTTTAGGATTTCATCAACAAGTACAAAAAGAACGAGAAAAGGCTTACCACGACAGACATATCAAGAGGAAAGCATTCAAACAAGGATATTTGGTACTTTTATATGACAAAAAGTTCATGAAGCATCCATGAAAGTTCAGGACACACTGGCTTGGGACATTCGAGGTTGCCTATGTTAAAGAGGGTGGAGCTGTGCAGTTGAACAACCTTAATGGAGAATGAAAGGATGGTTTAGTGAATGGGAGTCAGTTAAAGTTGTATTGTGATAACCAACTACCCCACTGTTGGCACAGGGGAAGATCCAAGGTTCAACTCTAACAATGCACCAACAAGGCATAACTACTGGACCTTTCAGAAACATCTGCAAAGTAGATGGAGTCTCACTGAAAGTAGCAATAGGGGGTTGCAGGACATAGGTGTCTACAACTAGAGGAAATACAAGAGGATCCAAGGAAACAACACACAACAATTTAGTTATTCTTACGAAGCATAAAATATTCCAGATCTAACATAATGATGCAATAACAAAAATACAAAAGGCAAAAGAACACAACATCAATCACACAAAAAAATAAGATATATGTGGTTCACCCTCTCCCTAGGGCTACGTCCACAAAACTGTGTTTCTTGATATATTATGTGAAAACATACAGTTCTATCTGCGCTCTTAGCTTGCAGATCTCTCTCTCTTTCTCTCTCTCCCCTCCCTGTGCACCCAACTATAGGGTTGATATTCCCACCCAGCTGAAGATCTTACAGTACAAAATTCTCTCACACACATCACTTCTCTCTTGCACAGTACACAATAGTATCAACAACAATGATTATCCAAAATAACGACGAACACCCAACTTTGAAATAACCCATCCCAAGTCCTCTAGACATTTATTTATATATTACATGACAAAGTCTAGTTGTCAAAACCCTAGATCCAAAACCCTAGGTCTAAAACCCTAGGTAAACTTGACCCACATTTTTCGGGCTTCGCCAGCCTGTCTTTCCTTATTTCCTGTGAGGTGATCCAAAGAATCTATTGGTGGATTTTTCTTCTTGCCAAGTTGTCCATGATCTATCTTCCTTGCTGAGTTTTTCTCCTTGATCTTCTCATCCAACGACTTGTTTTCCCTTGCTTCGCTCCTTCTTTTCTGCTTCTTTAACCACTTCAACCCAATCTCAGTCAATGTGTTTTCCACGCAACTCATACTTCACCTTCTTTCCTTAATATTCACTTTCTTCCATAACCAAGGGAAAAAATGCCTCCAACACTCACATGTGACTCGTCCTGAGGCACTGTAGGTATGAACCTTCTGTTTCATTTCGACTTTAGACTACGTGGGGCAGCCTATGCTTTCTTCTCTTTCCCTCCCTTACTCCCTTGTACAGACTGTCTTTTCTGTGTCTGGTACCCAGTTTCAACTGCACCTTATACCTAGACCCTTCTCCTTATGCTTTTACTGATATCTGCAGGGAAGCTGGTTGTCATAGTACAATTTCAACCAGCTCTCATTCACCAAACCTTCCTTTCATTCTCCCTTCAAAGTCTTCAACCACACATCTCCTCCTTCTGTAACATAAGAAACCTCATATGGCCCGAGCCAATGTATCCTGAACTTCCCTTGATGATTCATGAACTTGCTGTCATATACCAATACTAGATCTCCTTGATTAAAGGCTTTCTTCTTGATATTTCTGTCATTATAGGCCTTTTCGCGTTCCTTTTGTACCTCCCGGTGAAATATCGCAATGAATCTATCTTCTTCCAGTTTTACCAACTGTGCAAGCCTATTTTTCACAGTGCCAATGTCATCCATATCTGTAAATGCTGCAATTCTCAGGCTAGGAACTAAGTATTCCATAGGTACGACTTCTTCTAGAACATAAACCAACTTAAAGAGAGTTTGCATTATCATCTTCTTGCAAGTGGTTCTATAGGCCCATGACACTCCTGGTACTCTCAAATCCAAATCATATCTGTTTACACGACAAATATTCTTCAACGATGTCTCCAAGATCTTACTAAAGGCTTCGACTGTACTATTCACCTGTGGATGTTATGGAGTTCTCTTCTGATGATGAACTGGAAATTCCTAAGTCAAGGATTCAATAGTATTATTAATAAAATGTGTTCCTTCATCACTCATCAGGATCTTTAGACATCCAAACCTAATTATGATATCATCAAATATGAATCACGTGGCTATAGTTGCACTACAGTCCTTGAATTCTCTTGCTTCTACCCATCTTCTCAAATACTTTGTTGCAGTGATGATGTATCTGGCTCCTGTGCGCTTCCTTGGTGGGTTGATAGGTCCCACGAAATCAGTGGCCCATTTCTCAAATGCCTATAAGGTTAGTTGAGGGGCTAAAGGCATCTCATCTCTTCTAGAAGGTTTCCCAACTCTTTGGCATACATCGCATGCTCTGTAGTATTCCTTAGCATCTTTGTGTAAAGTGGACCATCGAAGGCCAGCTCTAAGAACCTTCTGCGTTGTTTCTTTCCCTGCGTAGTCTCCCCCTGTGATGCTTTCATGAGGTTATGCCAAAATCAACAGTCTTTCTGCCTCCATAACACATCTCCTTGGGATCTCATCAAGTCCCATATTATATATATGTCCAGCTATAAGTGAAAAATCTATAGCACGAACTATCAGTTGTTTCTTCTGAATAATTGTATATTCGTGAGGTTCCATCCATGTAGATAGGAACTGGACTATCTCGACAAAGTGATCATCAACCTTTCTGATGGCCAACAATTGTGCATCCGGTAAGGTATCCTCCAAACTGGTAGGTTCCTCTCCATGTTCTAACCTAGGCAAGTGGTCAGGTCCCTTGTTCATTCTTCCTTACTTGACCACGATCTCGAAATCATATTCTTGGAATAACATAATCCATCTGCATATTCTTCCCCCCAACATTGGCTTGTTGACTAGGTATTTCAACGCAGAGTGATCAGTGAATATATTAAAGTGACCTCCCAACAAGTAGTGACAAAACTTATGCAACGCATACACCATGGCTAAACCTTCTCTCTAAGTGGTAGTGTAATTTATCTTAACTGTTGAAAGCTTCCTGCTAGCAAAGGCTAACGAGTGGTCAATATCTCCTGCTCATGTTTGTGCTAGCACTGCTCCCAATGCAATATAGGATGCATCGACATGCACATCAAATTCCTTATTCCAATCTAGGAAAACCAGAATGGGCACAGTAACCATTTTCTGTTTCAGTGTGTCGAAGCTCTGTTGACATTCTTCTGTCCATTGAAACTGACAATATTTCTTCAAAATATTTTCCATGGGTGTTGTAATCTGTGCATAGCCCTTAATGAAATTTTCGTAGTATCCATTATGTCCCAGCGCAGTGCGTGTCTATCTAACTAAAGTGGGAGGAGGTAGATCAACAATGAAGTCGATCTTGGAAGGATCTACCAGCAACCCCTTCTTACACACAATATGGCCTAGCAGCACTCCAAAGGGTGAAAAGAAGATGCACTTCTTCAGGTTTAAGGAAATCTGACATTGCTTTCACTTATCCAACATTAGTCTTAAACATTCAATATGATTTTGCAATAATCTAAAAACAGTCCAATCATCAAAATATGCTTCCAAAAATTTATGTAAAAACTCCTTGAATGCTTCGACCACCACCCTATAAAAGATGGCTGGTGCATTCTTCAGTCTGAAAGGCATCATTGTGTATTGGTAAGAACCCCATTCTGTTGCAAATGTGTTCTTATGGTGATCTTCCTTGGCAATCCTGATTTGGTGATAACCTCAAAATCCATCTATGAAGGAGTAAACTTCCTGTCCTCCCACATTATCTAACACTTCGTTAGTGAATGGTGTAGGGAATGGATCATGTAAGCATGCATCATCCAACTTCCTAAGATATACATAGATCCTGATCTCTCATGTCTTATTATCTTGAACCACCATAGGGCTAATCCATTCTAACTCTTCAACATGTTCTATGATTCCTACTTCCAATATTTTGTCTAGTTCAATCTTGACTTTCTACTTATGTTTTGGATTCAATCTATAGGGTCTCCGCTTGACTGGCCTTGCATATAGTTTCAAGGGAATCTCATCTCTCCCATGGGCCCTTTAATTCCCTTCATGTTAGTGAACTTGGTTGGAAACAAGTCCTGATATTCATGCAGTAGTTCGGTGATCTTATCAATAGTGGCATCATCCCAATAATCTCCAATGTTTGCGAGCTTCGGTGCTTGATCTATTCCAAGAATAACTTTATTGATTTTAATTGGTTTCCCAATAAAAGGTAGTTTGACTCTCGGTCCTTCTATGTCTCTCTGTCCTTCTATTTCTATGATGTTCACATTCCTAGGATCATCATCTTCATCATCATTGATATTGTAACAACCTTGTAATTTCTGAAGTGGTGCAGTCCATTCATCCTCTTCTTGATCCAAAGGGAGGATAGGTGCCTCCTCAAAGAGTTTATTTCTTACAACCTATAAAGCTTGATCTATTGTAGGATACTTACTTTCAAATAAAAATGTAGCTACAAAATTCTGAGTCATACCTTGCCAATCTGCAGTAGTGAGGTGCAGTTCTTCTTGTAGATACCAATTGATAGGTGTTGTATCCAAAGTGTTAATGAACTTGTGAACCCACTGCTCTTGAGGAATATTGCTCCAGGCCTCCTCACAACTTCGCACATGGATCTTCAGACATATTTGACCTATCTATCTAACTTCTCACCCTTCAATTTGTTCTGAAAAGCGCACTGTCATCAACGTGCGACATTGCACCCAGTTCGCGATGTTCTTCTTATGTGTTCCCCAACATCTTGTTGGCATTGCTTTGAAAGCTTCATCCAGTGTCAACAGTCTCTGTTGTACTGGTACAATTTCTTCAAATTCTAGTAAGAAAGTTTCTAAATGATTTAAACCATCAAATGTGGGTAGATTTCTTACTTCTGTGCCAATCCAGCGAAATTCCCTAGTCAATCTATCACACCTCCACGCAGAAACTCCATACATCTTGTTCTTCTAGTTCTCTAGTGCTTCTTATGAATCTAATGAGCATGTGTTGTCACATCGCTAGCTTAAGTTCCCATCTGCTGTAGGATTAATGTAATTATGTTGTCTTGCGATCAATTTGTAAATATTTTCTAGCTCATATGCACAGTCTTATTCTCTTATGGGTTTTGTGTATATGCGACATTCATTAAGATCCAGAGGTGCAATAAACCAAAGGCCATCACCTTCAAATGTCATTCTTCTTTTATTTAAGTCAAGCATGGTAGAATTATTGAAAGCCCAATCAATTCCTAATAGCACAAGATAAGGACAATTATCGTCAACTATCTTGATTACTTCGAAGTCTACAAACATTCTTACCCTGTCAATGTCCACAAGGACATGCTCTAGCCTTCCAAAGGGGCTTACTTCCTGCTGATTAGCCATCCTAAGCCTGATAGGGGAATAAATCAGCTTAGGTTTTCCCATCAGTGCCCAGGTATGCTTTGTCATGACATTGACTTCCGACCCTAAGTCGAGGACCACATAATCTATATCATAGTCTCAAATCTAATCATTAAGGTGTAGTTCCTTATTTTTCCTTCTCTTTCTAGATACTTGATGTACTTCTCTATTCAATAACGGATCTACCTTCCCTAGCTCATATTGTCTAATCAAATTTTGTAGCTCTTGTACAACTCTTTCATCCTTTATCAAATTAATGCAAGTGCATAAGAATTCCATGAGCTTTCTTACCTGTTTTCCTTCTCTGGGAGAAGCAGACTGATCAAATTCTGGAGGCATCCCACATTCTCTCACTTTTGGTTGTGTTTTTGATGAAGAAGCCTGATCTCTTCTGAATTATTTTCTTGCCTCTTCAAATGTTTGTTTCTCTTTTCTTGGATCAAACTCTTGTGTCTTCTCTATAGTTATTTTGACCCTTGATTCTTTTGTGGTATTCCCTGGGGTCACTCTGTCTTCACCTGTAGAAGCACCTCCTCTAGTGATAACAATGACTCTAGGATCCTCTCTGTGAGGTTCTGCTGAGATTAATTGTACTTGCTGATTTCCTCCTCATCTCTCCTGAATTTTGGCTAACAATGAAGGATAATCTTCTATGACATGTTCAAATGAGTTTCAGTAACTAGAAGTGGTACAAAGGTTATTCCAGTCCCTTTCCAAATGTCCTGGATATGCACAGTTATAACAAATGATCTGACCTCGACCTCGACCCATGCCTCCTCCTCGTCCTCTTCCTCTGAATCCGCCACAAAGGTTGAAGTTACCTCTTCCTAGAGAGTTAAACTTTGTAGTATTTACTTCCTGCTATACTTCACCTTGAATTCGATATGTGTCTCTTGATCTTTCATGCAATAGGTCATAAGCCCTATAGTCTTTCTCATCATGCCCCACAGATTTACAGAATGTGCAGTAAATATTTGTAGGTGTCTGAACATATTTTTTCATGTAATAGCATTGACCAGGGCTATGTCTATTTCTACATACCTCGCACCAGGGTAGAGTAACCTGCTTCAAAGGGCTCAGATCCCCAGAGGCCAACTACTCATGAAAGAGTGGACAATGCTCCTTATCGCGGCCTTCTGATTTTCATCTGGTACACCAGATCTCATCTCGTTTATCTTTTCCCTTGTATTTCTTCATATCTTCGACCTACAGAGATAAACTAGTTAGCTGACTCAAAATTTGGCTCATACCTGAGTTGGATTCTCCCATAGGGGTCGATTCTATTTTCATGGCGATCTCCAATGCTTCAGCCTGTGAAGTGTTCTTTTGTTTACATCAGAGGGACTCTGATGTGTGGTAAGAGGGAAACAATGAACCATTCTTTATTTTGTTCATATGGAATATGAAAACTTAAGTGGCCTGTCAAGGTCTTAAACCTCTAATCAAACTCCCAAACATGTTCAACTACTCTCTGCTTGATTTATTTCAGCTTTGTAATGCACTGTGACTCCGACTTGGGTTTCTTGAATTCAAAAATCAATGCAGTCTTAATGATATTCAGCGGTTTTGGTTTTCCAACTCCTTGGACAAATTTCATGTACCATCTCTGTGAGCGATCTCTATTACACGTCAAAATTACTCACTCCAATGATGACCTATTGTTTTCATTACCACTGTCGCAAGTGTCACAAACATCATACTGTCATCTTACCTATGTCGTGTCTCGAATGACATTACAAGAACACTTAACACACCTTCAAAGACTAGTTTAAGAAGGAGAAATCACTTGACAAAGAGTACAAAGATTTTACCATGGAACAGACCACTCAAAAGTCATTTTTGAAGGTCAACGCTCCCCTGCCCACTGTTAGGGAGTGCCAGCGCTCCCTGCCCTCCTTTGGGGGAGCATTGCAACACTCTGTGACCAATTTTGAGGGAGCACTGGTCTGTTTGAGGGAATCTTGGACTATTGAGGAGTTAGTTGGATTCGAATCTGAGGTCAAGGCTGGATCTTAGGGAGGATCCACAACTGATGGAGAAAGATCCTCAACCTATCCCAAGAATCTCTAAGGTGGTTAGGCCTCTCCAAGCCTATATAAGGAGGCCTCCTCATGGTGAAAGAGGGAGACATTGAAGGCATCAAACTTATGATCTCATAAGGAAGATAATCAGTGAAGCATAGCCATTATGCTTGTGGATAATTTGAGCAAAGGGTTAATCAAACAGAGCTTGGTGAAGCTACTACATCTACATATATGGTTGTAAGTACTTTTCTTTGTTTTCATTAATATATACGTGCTTGGCATGTTTCCTTCAAGATCATGTTTATTTACATGAACTTGTCTTTGATAGATAGATCTAGTTTCGGATCAATCATGGTAGAATAGGAAGTTGTTTTGTCTTTGTTGTTATTGGATTGCAGGACTTGTTGAAGATCTTGGGGATCAAGGCTCAACTTGGACTAGGCAAGGACGAACATCAACAAAAAGGTACATTCTTCTTCCTTTTCTCTATTTGATTGACTTATCTAGGTTTAAAAGGATGTCAGTGACCAATGTTAGCACCTTTCTGTATTGATCTTAGAGATTTAGGGTTCAAGAGGAAATCCACTTGTCCGCAGGGGGATTTTCCTGTAACCGAAATTGGCAACTCCATTGGGGAGTCACCATAGTTTTGCTTCTCTGTGGCAAGCTCGTTAAAAAATGAAACAAAATATACGAGCATAGTTTTACTTATCTGTGGAAAGATCGTTAAAAAATGAAATAGAGGTTACGAGCATAGTTTCTCGTCTCCATGGAAAGCTCGTTAAAAAATGAAACAAAAGCTACGAGGATAGTTTCGCTTCTCTGTGGAAAGATCGTTAAAAAATGAAACAGAGGCCTTGAGCATAGTTTTTCTTTTCTGTGGAAAGCTCGTTAAAAAATGAAACAGAAATATGGGGATTGAACCCAGAGCCATGAGCATAGTTATTTTCATATGTCAGGCTCATTAAAAAATGAAACAGTCACCTCTCCTCACAAGTTGAGTCTTTCGTTAGGTCTCGTATTCGAACTTTCATTTCATCCACCCTTATCCTTTTTGTCCATCTAGTACAGAAATTGGTGACAACCTCAAAGTCAGTGGATGAATTGAAGCTTGGGGGGGCATGTCTCCAGCTTTTGATTATCATTGTGGAGTTATGCCACTAGCTTTTCAAGCTGGGGGCAAAGTACCAACCATCCATGGGTATCCCTACCTTTGGAAATTACGTTGGGAATTTACAAGCATACGTTTAATTTTGTTCAAGCTTCTGTAAAAATTAAACCAATACCAAGCATGGTCTTAGTTCTTTCTCGCGCTCGAAAATACATGAGAATGTAACCGATTAGACTTTTATCACTCTTTTGGACTCGTAAAGGATATATGAAAAATGAACCCCCTGGAGTGTCCTTTAATATCTTTTTAGACTCTCTAAACATGAAATGATTGCCGAGTGATCTTGCTTCCTTTCACACTCATTAAAAAGTTTGAAAGGGCGTCTTGCGAGTGGTATTTTATCTCTTTTTCGGCCTCGCAAGACTAAAATTATGAAAAAGGACAATCCTAGAGTCTCCTTTAAGTACTTTTTGTTGATTAAGGTTGGTTGTCATTGATGTCAACCCTTGAAGAAAGCCCTGTAACAAAAAGGTTTGGGTAATGGACCGAATATTCTTTGATGTAAAGATGACTCATTATTGTCTTGTCAAGGTTGATAAGAAGTAAATATGGATGAACTCCAAAGTGGTCCCCTTATGGTGAAAGCCCTCACGGGAATACACTTTGCAGAGTAAGAGAACCCATGCTTAATTGTGGAATAATGAGATGAAGGACAATGAATTTTCCAGGTAAACTATCCTAGATGGATAGTGATTTTCATTCTATTTTTGGTCGTATGTGGAACGCCACATAACTCCTCATGGTTAGAGAGTTATGGCCATGAGAAGTTGGAGACCCCAGGTTTGGGTAATGGAACCAAGTTTGTTTGATGGATAACAATATGAGTTATGATATATTTTCATATAATACTATTCTATATGGATATTACATGTCATTCCATTTCTATTGGTATGTGGAATGTCACATAACTCCTCACGGTTTGAGAGTTATGGCCTTACGAAATTGGAGGACCCTCATATGTCATCTAGAAGCCCCAAAAGGTCAAAGTAGTCAAAGTGGTTTAAGAGATTTTAAAAGATAAATAATAAAGTGAAGTAATGAGTGTATTATATTTGAAAGTGAATACAAAATAAATTATTTCAATAATAAATTTAATGGAGAAATTAGAAGTGGGTTAACCCTAAAATAAGGAAAGTGGGGCCAAGTGACCTAGAAGATGTTTTTAAGGAAGCTACTTTGAGAGTATAAATAAGAGGCGAGGCTC
>ML813661.1:0-17770 GCA_009831015.1 Picea engelmannii | reverse complement strand
AGGTAATTGATTTGGGAAGGGGGGTTGTTGTCCTCTCCAATTTGGATTCCATTGGTTCTGATATGGTTGTTGTTGTTGTGGAGGCCAAGGAGTCCACATTGACGGATCAACAAAGGGTGGGTTAGTTTGTTGCATGGGTGGGTCATTCATTTGATTTAGATATTGTATTTGATTATAGGGAGGGTAACTCATTTGATTGAAAGAAGGATAGTTATTCCAACAATTAGAAGATGTAAATGGCATGTTAGGATTCATACCTTGTCCTCGCGGTTGCCATTGCCTTCTCTGTGTCAACAGATAGACAACTTCAGCTTCTTCATCAGTTGGTTGTAATGTTGCCTTGATCCCTGATAAGGAAGGGCATTGTTGCGTTTCATGATCTTTATCATAGATGGTGCAGATTGGCTTTTTGTCCAATGGACATTCCCTTCGTGGGTGCTTGTCTCTGCATTTAGAACAAAAGATGGACATAGCTGCTTCTGCTTCTGCTTGCTTCTTTTGAATCTACAGGGTGTCAATTTGTGAGGCAAACGAGCTTAACATTTTAGTTTTAAAACCTTCAAGTAAATTACCTATTTCGGCTCTTGTTGCTCCCCCACTAGCTGATTTTTGGACTCTTGAAAATGTGGTGTCCCTGTTGTTTGATCTATTTCTTGAAGCTCCTCTTAAACATATTTTGCATAGGTTAACAATTTCATCGTATGATTCCTTAGATATGTCCCCTTTTCCAAGCATATTCAACATATCTAGACAGTCATCCCTTACTCCTTTTAATAATATAGTTTTAAGAATATATTTACTTACATTGGGGTGACTGGATCTTTGTAGATTATATTGTAGCCTTTCTACAGAGTCCTCCAGATTTTCATCCTCCTTCTGCATCATCTTTAATAGTTCCTCCCTTTTTTCTCTTGTTCGGAAATAGTCCTGGTATTTATTCAGGAATTTCTGTTTCATTTGGTCTCATGTTGTGATTGCATGGCCTCCAAGACTCATGAACCATCTTAGTGCATTTCCTTTCAATGTTGCTGGAAATAGCTTTAATTTTTTAGCATTGGAAATGTAATCATAACTTCTGCATAATATATCAAACTCAAAAAGGAATTCATCAGGATCTTCTGAAGACAAACCATGAAAGTTAGGTAGTGCTGAGAGTGAAATTTTCTTCATGGGAGCTACCCTTCTAGGAAGATCACCAATAGTAAATCCTAATGTGGAGAAAGAGTTTTCATCATTTACCTCTCCTTCAGGACCTGCCTGTTCTTCATGATGCAATTCTTCATTGTACTCATCCATGTTTTCTTCTGTCTGCTCCTCTACTACGCTTTCTCTGTCCTCAATGTTTCCTTCTCGTTTCTCAACTATCTCAGGACTCCAAACTTATTTCCCCGTTTCAAAGTTTGCTTGAAATGAAGGTTGGGATTTTGGTTTCCGAGAGTTTGGTCGTTGAGCAGCAGATTCAGACTTTGATATAATCTTGTCAATATAACTCTTTCTTCCTCCTCTTCCTCTGTCCCTGCCACCTGTAGGGTCAGTGTCTTTGGGGTCTCTACGTCCTCTCATGCAATCTTTGTATCTGAAAAATCATAAGTTCTTTTGAAATCTACAATTACCTTCCCCGGCAATGGCGCCAAAATGTTGGTCACTATAATTGCTTATTTAACTAAACAATCAAGTGCTACATAAATTGTCAACCCAGGGAAGTCTGTTTATTTCAAAGGTAACCACGCACTATATATGCTCAATCTAAAAAACAACCTAGAGTTGTAGTAAAAACATATCAATCACACTTTGCCTTCATCAAACTGAAGATCTAACTTGAATTACAGGAAAGAAATCTACCTATTGCAGAGTCAATGTTTAAAGAGATAATTGTCCAAAGAATCTTGGATTACATTAAGAAAATAACGACTTGGAAAAGAAATCTTTCAAGACACTGCAAAAGGAAAGACCAACTATTTTGTAACCAGAGAACAGGACCCTATTCCCAAAGCAGGAATCTTCAACACCTGTTTCCGATCACCACACTTTTATGAACTCATTGCTAATTGAAATAATTGACACACACTGAAGACTAACTACCTCTTAACAGAGAACAAGACCCTATTCCTCAAGCAGGAATCTTCAGCACCTGTTTCCGATTAGCACACTTTCATGAACTCATTACAAATTGAGATAATTGACATGCACTGGAGGCTAACTATCTCTAACAGGGAACATGACCCTATTCCTCAAGCAGGAATCTTCAGCACCTGTCCCTGATTATCAAGCTTTCATAAATTCACCAAACAGGATTACTGACTAGAATGATTAACAGTTACCCAAGCATGAATCATATGAAAACAATGTAACACTTAGTAAAGCAGAGTTTCAGCAAGACAGAGTTCAATAAAGTAGTGTTTCAGCAAAACATAATTTAATCAAGGCATGAACAAAAATAACACTAACACACTACAAAGCTAATGGGTGAATCTTGTGAAGAAGTTGGGCCCTCCCTTCTCACAAGATTCCCCTGAAACGAAAGGAACTAGAGAGAAATGATCAGAACAGTCTTTTATTCATCTGTCAACTGTATCATATTACAATCTGAAGTAAAACACGTCCTTCTCTGTAAAATCCTTTCTTATAAAAAGAAGGTCCTCTCTAATGATGATTTCCTCTTATTTAAAGAGGAGAATCCCTTCGATACAATTTGATCAACAATTTACAGGTGTACATCTGAGTCCTATTCTTAGTCAGATCAACTTTCTAAACTGGAATAGGATATCCTAGTCTCCCGCAACAGAATGCTATTACAAGTGTTGAGTGAGGTGTTGTTGTTGCGGCTGGAGTAACAACTCTTTATTTGTCTTCTTGTTACTGTTGTTGTATGTTGTTTCAGCATCGCAAATCGCAGGCTATTTCAACCACGGGATTTGCATTCTGACTGTTTCAGCAACTTGGTCTCAGGCAGCAGCGATGGTTAATGCTAGCTCAAGGTACGGTTGTCGTAATCAATGTAACAGTTTTGTGTTGTTGTTTCAACATCGTAGACCACGGAGGGTGTAACAGCTTCTTCTGTGTGAGTTGTTTTTTCAGCATCGTAGACCACAGACTGTGTAACAGCTTCTTCTATGTGAGTTGTTGTTTCAGCATCGTTGACCACGGAAAGTGTAGTAGCTTCTTTTGTGTGAGTTGTTGTTTCAACATCGTAGACCACGGAGAGTGTAACATCTTCTTCTGTGAGTTGTTGTTTCAGCATCGTAGTCCACAGACTGTTTCAGCCACAGGGTTTGCGTGCTTTAATTGTTTCAGCAACAAGCCTCAATGTTAATCTGCAGTTCGAACTGTTTCAGCACTTATACATTTATGATCAATGGTTAAGTACGAGAGTAATGTAAAATTATATGCAAAATAGATTAAACATACAGTAAAGAGAAGAGACGTTGTATACCTTTGGAAAGATAGGGTAAGGTGATAATGTGAGTTTAAATGTGAGTGAAACAAGGGTGTAAAGGTAGCAAAAAGTGTGAGCAAAAAGGTACATTATGTGGTCCTAACAATACCCTTGCTCAAAAAATTATACAAAGTACTTCAGTCATCCATTTATGTCTTCTAACTTCATACTTTGGAGGGAAATCTGTTACACATCAAAATTAATCACTCCAATGATGACCTATTGTCATCATTACCACTGTCGCAAGTGTCGCAAACATCATACTGTCATCTTTCATATGTCTTGTCTCGAACGACATTACAAGAACACTTAAGACACCTTCAAAGACTAGTTTAAGAAGGATAAATCACTTGACAAAGAGTACAAAGATTTTACCATGGAACAAACCACTCAAAAGTCATTTTTGAAGGCCAATGCTTCTTTGCCCACTGTGAGGGAGTGCCAACGCTCCTTTCCCTCCTTTGGGGGAGCGTTGCAACACTCTGTGCCCCATTTTGAGGGAGCGTTGGCCTGTTTGAGGGAATATTGGACTGTTGATGAGTTAGTTGGATTCAAATTTGAGGTCAAGGCTGGATCTTAGGGAGGATCCACAACTGATGGAGAAATATCCTCAACCTATCCCAAGAATCTCTAAGGTGTTTAGGCCTCTACAATCCTATATAAGGAGGCCTCCTCATGGTGAAAGAGGGATACACTGAAGGCATCAAACTTATGATCTCATAAGGAATACAATCAGTGAAGCATAGTCATTCTACTTGTGGATCATTTTAGCAAAGGGTTTGAACAAAGAGAGCTTGGTGAAGTTGTTTCATCTACATATATGGTTCTAAGTACTTTGCTTTGTTTTCATTAATATATATGTGCTTGGCATGTTTCCTTCAAGATTATGTTTATTTACATGAACTTGTCTTTGATAGATAGATATATTTTTGGATTAATCATGGTAGAATAGGAAGTTGTTTTGTCTTTGTTGTTATTGAATTGCAAGACTTGTTGAAGATCTTGGGGATCAAGGCTCAACTTGGACTCGGCAAGGAAAAACATCGACAAAAAGGTGCATTATTCTTCCTTTTCTCTATTTGATTGACATAGCTAGGTTTAAAAGGATGTTAGTGACCAACGTTAGCACCTTTCTTTCTTGATATTAGAGATTCAGGGTTCAAGAGAAAATCCACTTGTCCGCAGGGGCATTTTCCTATAAAAGTTTCTTAGGGTAGTACTAAACTGAGCTCTCATAACAATTTCGTTGGTGATATTATTAATACTCCACACATCTTGCATAAGAACCAATGTTGATCTGGATCTTCAGATCCATCTCCCCTAAAGGTGGGTAACCTCATATCATATGCCATAGATCTTCTTATATTTCTTGACTAAGTATGCATTGAACCACTTGTACCAGTGCTCTAAGTGCTCTAATAACTTAGGTTACTCTGGTTACTTAATGTTTCTAAAACAATAGGAGGAGTGATATTACTTACTTCGACATCAGGCGTAGTCCCTGAAGTTACTGATTCTTCTCGGCAAGGTTCTTTAGTCTATTCTTCCTCTGCCCTAGAAGAATCTAAATGTTCCTCATTCAACAACTCTTCTTATTCTCCACTGTAAAACCCTTTCTCCTGTGCCAGTGGCTTGTGACCCTGCTCAAACAGGTTCACCAGAGGAACTTCTCTAAATGATCTCCCACTCCCTGTGTGTCCAACCTCTATGTCGTTGTCGATGTCTGAGTTCTTGAAAATTAGCCTCTCAATCTGGGCAACTATTGTATCTTCAAGATGTTCTTCTCATGCAATAGCATCTTGATCTTCAACTTCAAAAAGTGTAAAAATTTTCCTCTAGGTCCCTTAAAGAAATATCTCTATGCTTGGTTGTACGACTCTATTATGTCAATAACAAACTCGGTAATGTACCCTCCAATGGTGCTATCAAATCAATGATCTACTACTCTTGATACGGCGTTATCAAATCTCTTTACATTCTTGATCAACGTCAATGTCCAAACCACAGGTGGTCTAGCTCTGATCTCAAATAGGGTATCTGTGAATCTGGATAACCACTCATATAACTCTTTATGAATTCCTCCACACAAAATATCGTGTATATCAGTAAAGATATACCTTCCCAACCAATCCTTTGTGCTAAGATTAGGGTTATTATTCTGAGCTTCGGTGAATTCTCTCTCTTGTTCTTCTATCCACTTCTAAATCTCTGTCTTCAATGGGAACCACCTTGACATTCCCTCAAGAAGATCCTGGTCCCGACAATGGAACCATTTTTTGGCATTGGGAAAACCCAGGGTTCATCTCTAACAGTGCACCAACAAGCCCTAACTACTGTCCCTTTTGGAAACACCTGTGAAGAAGATGCAGTCTCACCCGAAGTAACAATAGGGGTTTGTAGGACACAGGTGTCTACAACCAAAGTAAATGCAAGTCGATCCAAGGAAACAACACACAACAATATAGTTATTCTTACCAAGCATAAAATATTCCATATCTAACATAATCATGCAATAACAGAAAGACAGAAGGAAAAAGAACACAACATAAATCACACAAAACAACAAGATATACATGGTTCACCCTATCCCTAGGGTTACCCCCACATAACTGCGTTTCTTGATATATTATGTGAAAACATATAGTTCTATCTTCTCTCTTAGCTTGCATATATCTGTCTCTTTCTCTCTCTCCCCTCCTTGTGCACCCAGCTGTAGGGTTGATCTTCACACCCAGCTGAAGATCTTACAATATAGAATTCTCTCACACACAACACTTCTCTCTCGCATAGTACACAATAGTATCAACAACAATGATTATCCACAATAACGACGAACAACCAACTCTGAACGAACCCATCCCAGGTCCTCTAGACATTTATTTATACATTACATGACAAAGTATAGGTTTCAAAACCCTAGGTATAAAACCCTAGGTCAACTTGAACCTCATTTTCCGAGCTTCGCCAACTTGTCTTTCCTTCTTTCCTGCAAGGTGCTCCAAAGCATCTATTGGTGGATTTTTCCACTTGCTGGGTTTTCCACAATCTATCTTCTTTGTTGATATGTTCTCCTCGATATTATTGTCCAACATCTTGTTTTCCCTTGCTTCACTCCTTATTTTATTCTTCTTTAACCACTTCGACCCAATCTCAGTCAATGTGTTTTCCACGTAGTTTGTACTTCACCTTCTTTCCTTAATATTCACTTTCTTCCATAACCAAGGGCCAACACCCGCATCTCTCAGTAAAAGAAAAGGAATAAGGGTCTAGGTACCAGGTGCAGTTGAAATGGGGTACCAGACACATAAAAGACAATCTACACACGATAGGGAGGGAGAGAGAAAAAAGAACAGGCTGCTCTGCGCAGTCTGCAGTCGAAGTAATATCGGAGGTTCAACCCTACAGTGACTTGGAACGAGTCACATGTGAGTGTTGGAGGCCTGTTGGCCCTTGGTCATGTATTAAGGAAGAAATAAAATATTAAAGAAGAAGAAAGAAAAGGTATGAAGAGCGTGAAAGGCACACAAACCGAGGAGGGGGCAAAGTGGTCAAAGAAGAAGAAAAGAAGGAGCGAAGTAAAGGAAAGAAAGTTGTTGGAAGAGAATATCTAGGAAGACAAAGCAACAAGGAAGATGAATCATGTACAGGTCCACAAGCAGAAGAAGACACTAATAGGTGCTTTGGAGCACCTTGCGGAGAAGAAGGGATAACAGGTTGGCAAAGTCCTCAAAATGTGGGCTATGTGGACCTAGGGATTTTTCACCTGGACTTTAGTCTAGGGTTTCTAAGAGTCATAGAAGGATAAATAGAGGTACAGAAGAGAGGAGAGGGTGGTTGTCAATATATAGGATTTGAGTTGAAGAAGTGTATGTCTTGGAGCATTATTGTAATTTTGTATCTTCCGCTGGGTGCAAAGATCTATTCTGCATTTGGGTTGGCAGAGGGAGGGAATAAAGAGAAAGAGAGAGAAGGATTTGCAGCTGAGTGCATAGATAGAATTGTGTATTTTCATCTACTTAATCAATAAACATAGTTTTGTGGATGTATCCCTAGGGAGAGGGTGAACCACGCAAATCTTGTTGTCCTTTGTGGTTGATGTTGTGTTCTTTGTTATCTTTAATACTGCTATTGCATTATTGTTTTCCCTTATTGAAGATAAGATATATAACGCACTTCACAAAGTTAAACATAATACTGTTAAGAATCTCTAGGTTACCTTGCATTGTTATTTTGGAATCATCTTGCACTTCCACTGGTTGTAGACACCTGTGTCCTGCAACGCCCCTATTGCTACTTTGGGTGATACTTCATCTGCTTCACAGGTGTTGTCGAAAGGGCCAATAGTAAGGGTTTGTTGGTGTGCTATTAGAGTTGAACCATGGGTATGGCCCTGTGCCAACAAGTGGTGCAGGGAGAGTACTGGGAGACTTTAATATTTTATCATGTCGTCTGGAGGATGGTGTTATAACCCTAAATTGCACCAGACATGCTTACTTTCCATCAGGCCATCTCATTTGACTTATTTTCCAAGCCACTATTGCACAAATTCTTAAAAAACACTATTTTTGAAGGCATATGTGCCCTGCTCCACTACTGCACGAGTGTATACACTGGCTGGCCCACTACAACCCGCGTATACCTAAAAAGCATGAAAAAATGGAAAATTACAGACAGAAAACACATTTTTGGGTAAGTTAACTAAGCCAACTAACCTTCCATAGTTGATCACTCGACCAAATACCTAGACCTTTCTATCCTATAAAATAAGAGGTAGGGGTCCCAGTTGGGAGAGAGGAGAATCATAACAAAGAAACTATACCCGATTTAGTATTCCCCTTGCCCCCACCTTTTGCAACTATTGTGTGAAGAGAAGCATATACAGAAGCATTTGGAGCATAGTTGAAGAGGAGCCCAGGATCAGATTTGAGGAGCAGTGGTCGATCTCACTATTGTAAGGTTACTCTTGTGAGATTAATAAAAGAAGTACTTTTCCCGTCCCGCCATATGAGATTGTGAATATTTGAATTTTAATATATTTTGATAGAATCTCTAACCCATTAGTTTATAGATCATATGCATGTGGAGTTATTTGTTTGTCTTTTATGAATGCAGGTCACCATTGGGAAGAGAGTTGTTGTCAAGGAGAGACCAAGCGTTAAATGGATCGACATCAAACACAGAAACTAAGGTACCGTAACTTGATCTTTTTAACCTTGTATTTGCATATGAATAATGGGGTTTATGATTGGGATGTTGGTAAGAAGTAGGAGACTTTAGGTCACTTCTGCATGCATGATAAAACCCTTAATGCTAGTCCGTAGGAGGGATTTCCAACCCACAGCAGAATCGGTGACCATACTGGGGAATCTCTAGAGTTTTCTGGGGATACTTTTTAGGTATTTTAGAATTGGTTTATTACCTTTTTTCTAAGTTTTTTGCAAGAGTTTGAGCTTGTAGGGATTCTGGTTTTCCATACCGATACTCCCTGCATGATTGCTTGGTTGTTTAATTTTCATCCCGGGAATTTACAAAGGTATACGCGGCCTGCAGAATCCATGCCCATGTATACACATTCCCTACCTTTATACAGCCCGTGTATATCCGCTGGGTTGTTGAAGTGTCAGTTGCGTGCTTAAGTCCATAATTTTTTATTTTTATTTTTTAGAGGCAGTCATCCTCTTTCCCTGTCAGGAGTGATCCTTATCAGGGTTTTCCTAGACTTGATCATAGTCTCTGTGTTGCAATCTATAGCATAGGAATAGCCTCATATTAGCTTTGTTTGATCAAAACTTTGCTTGCATTCTCTTTTCCAAATTTATTTTCTCTGTCTCTGAGGGACTCTGGTTTTCAGTACCACTGCTCCCTGCCTGTGTTGGATTGTATTTTTTTACTTTGTTGAGCATTTACAGAGCTATACGCGCCCTGTAGTAGTTCTGCACATGTGCATACACGCTCTGCCCTTGGACAACACACATATATACACTAGCTATTGTGGTGACAATCGTGTATCTGCGTTGGGGAGATATTTTGACAGAGAGAGGCAGTCATCCTCTTACCTGTCAGAAGCCAGTCTCTTCAGGGGAATTTTGGTCTCTTCCCTAGTCTCTGTGATCACATTTGGTATCCTAGGTTTGACCATAGCATAGTTTTCTTTCAATCAAACATATTTCTTGAATTTTTTGTAGTAGAGTCTTAGACAAATCTATGAGTCTTTTTGAGATCATTTTTTTTTGAGATTTTGGTCAAGTGACTCCCGACGATTTGCAGTAGGGCCATAAGTACTTTTTGGCTTATCTTTTGTCTTCACTTTATCATTTTTTCTTGCTTTAGAAGAAAGAAAAGGGATCCATTTTTTCAATTCTAGTATTTTGAAGCATGTTGAAATTTTTTACTTCTCAGTTTGGTTAAAGAGTTGGTTGTTTGCATTAATCAATAGAAAAAAGATTATTTTCATAAGTTCTTGGTTGATTGACTTAGGACAATAAGTAGCTCGTAGTCGAGCAAAATCTTGTTTGATTTTTCAGTTTAAAGATCTTAGAAAGAAAAAGTTTGAAAAGTTGGTTTACAAAATTTTAAAAAGAGAAAATATGAATTTGTCAAGAAGAAGTTATTTTGTTTCCAGTTTGTTGTTTATCTTATCTTTCTTCTCTCAAAACATCACTAGTTTCACTTTCATAACCTTTGACTTAAGACAATCCCAAAAAATGAACGATTAATTAAAATCAACTAGACTTTATGTTTTGTAGGGTACATCAACTAGTCTAGGCTAGAGCCTTGATTTAGGATTGGAGAGGAAACTCTTTAAGGCTAAAAAACATACATAAGAGTCTGTGCTAGGGAGTGTCAAAAGTCCAGTATCGTAAAATTTATCTGGGACCGCCCGCTAACACAGGGGCTAAACACGAGGTCATGTAAGGAAAGGTAGTGGAGATAACCCCTCCAAAGCTGGACTAAACGTATTAGGGAACGCATATAGAGGGCTTGTCTTGGGATTCCATTGATTGCATTTGCCACGGAGCTTCGTGGGTCTTGAATCCATTCAAGGTCCTTAGCCATCTTCTGGAACACTTTATTTTGATACCCTTGATAGGTTTCGGGCTTGATACCCTGCTCATTGTAGTCCACCCGACTGTCGACTGTACCCTCCTGGTGATTGTTCACGAGCTGGCAACCTAGTTGCCTTTATTTTAGGGACTTACACAGGTGACCGCGGGGGTATACTACAAAACCTAGGGAAGACATCGGGCCAAAATTTGAAGAGTATACCTACATGGTTCTTTCGTATTCGATTTTCACTTGCATCGATAAGTTTCTCTAGTGTTGGTTGGTGTAACTGTTCTTCCAACTAGTTAGTCATTTGCTTGATTTTCCTTTAGGAAATTTTAGAGTGTGCTCTATGCTCCCTAGTTTTCCATAGTGAGTTAGTCAGTCATTGCTTTGGGTCTATGAGGGTGGTATACCTCTGACTCTACTGGTCGTCAGGACGTTTCAGTCTTCCACTTAGAAACGTGGAGCCGCCTCTTTATAGGCGTTGTTTTGATAACACTGGTTCTTTAGAGTCAATGTGTGAGACTTTTACGGACTTGAACGATCCTGCAAGGGGAGAACCTGTGCATAGGATATTCAAGGCTAAAGTTTCCAATGATACCAACCAAGGAGCCCCTTCACAAGGGGATTCTTGTGCTTTTCCCTTCTTCGGAAACGTTGGTGTCCCTTTGATGGCCACTTTGTACATTCCTGGTTTGAATGTGGGATTACCGATTTGGTTGGGTACCATTCCAAATGTCCCAAATGCTCTTGACGCTTCCCAGTTAAGAAATTTATGTCATGGGCATAATTTTGATGTTCCTTCATCAGCAAAGTCTTCTCCTCCTCCTTCTCCCACCTCTGGTGAAAGTACAATTACTAGTAACCAAAAGTCTAAACGAAGTAGAAAGAGGAATAATAGGAAGAAGAAATCACCAACCTCTGCGAGTCATTTTGGAGATATGTTGACAACCTCTACAAGTCACATTGAAGACCAACACCCAACCTCTGCAAGTCATGTTGGGGGCAAGCACCTAGCCTCTGCAAGTCATGCTGGGGGAAAAAGTCCAATCACTGCTAGTCATACTGGCAATAGGTCTGTAGCCGTTGTGAGTCATGTTATCGACACATCACCAACCTCTGCAAGTCGTGTTAGAGATGTAAAACCAGCCACTTCCAGTCATGTTTGGGGCATTGATTCTATTGAGAAACCTAGACGGATAGTACATAAGCCTAAGTTCCCTTGTAATCTTTGCAAGGGATATCACCTTACTCATTTATGCCCTGGCCTTCCAGAGGTACAAATATTGTGGTCATTGTTTGTAACATCTTCTAATTCTGAGTCTTCTGAGGTTTCCTCACAGTACTTTCAGCCCTTGGTTGAGAAAGTGGTAATGTCTATGTAGTCATTGGTTGATCCCACTCCTCTTTTGAGGGGTGAGGTGCCTTTAGACCTTGTAGTCTCTCATCCTATTCAGCCATTGGTTGAGAAAGTGGTCATGTCGATGCAGTTATCAGTTGATCCCACTCCTTTTTTGAGGAGTGAGGTGCCTTTAGACCTTTTAGTCTCGTAGCCTATGCAACCTTGGGTTGAGAAAGTGGTGACGTCGATGCAGTCTTCGACTGATCCCACTCTTCTCTTGAAGAGTGTCAAGTCTACCAAAAAGATCACGCTGATGCAATATTCGGCTGATCCCACTCTTCTCTTGAGGAGTGATGTGTCTACCGACTATGTTTTTAGCATTTCCAGTTCAGTACTTTCAGAACAAGGGGACATTTTGCTCATTCTGAGTACACTTCCTCCAAGCCTTAGGATGGTTTCCTTTGATTGGAATGACCTTGTTGAGCCTTGTATTCCTTCTTCTAAACCCTTTCAAATAAGGGTTGAAGTTAATTCAACAAACATTTATCGATGTATCGTGGATGAAGGATCCTCTGCAAGTATTTTATCCTCCTCAGTTTGGAAAGTCTTGGGATCTCTCGAGCTTGTGTCTGCTTCGCATGAACTATGGGATTTTGACATACGTCCCAGTGAATATTTGGGGGTTATTCCTCAGTTACCTATCTCATTAGGTGGAAATACTATCCGTGTTGATGTTATAGTGGTACAAGGCCCATTAGATTTCAATATGCTTCTCGAGTGTGATTGTGTATATGATATGAACATTGTGTTATCTATGCTTTTCTGGGTAATGCATTTCCCTCATAATGGAAGCATTGTCACTATTGACCAACT
Organism: Picea engelmannii; assembly: GCA_009831015.1. Classification (NCBI taxonomy): domain Eukaryota; kingdom Viridiplantae; phylum Streptophyta; class Pinopsida; order Pinales; family Pinaceae; genus Picea; species Picea engelmannii. Next base: position 5,072 of record ML813661.1, on the reverse strand, counting down.
TGCATCTGATAATCACCATCCTAATTCAGCATTAGTTTAGGCTCCCCCTTTATATGTTCCTAGTGTTTGTGTAGACTCCACCCAACCATAGGTTAATTATGTGGCGTCTTATCCTCGGTGTTCAATTACTTCTAAGAAGGAACCTATGCAATCATTTTTTCCTTCTCGAGACTTGGAATCCACAATTGATCCATTGGTTTATCCAATGGGGGCATGGGAGCCCTTGCTTTCCCCTCTTGATCCAAGTGGGCTTGAGTATCCTTCTGAGTCGGATCTCATTGTTTGTAGATACTCAAGCCCTCATGCTTGTGACTCTTCGCTGATAGACTTTGTCCTTCCTTGTCCTTGACTATATTTGCATCATCCTCTATTAGAGTGATGACTAGGTCTTATGTGATGTACTTTATTTTATTGCATGATTATTTTCCCTACAATGGCTTCCTCATTGTCTGTGAGGGATATGCCCCACTTGTTATACCTTGGACCCTCTCTTCTTCATCGTTTGAAGTATCCCCATTTCTTGTTTATGGTTGGTTTCCTATCCTTGTTGTTGTTGTTCTCCTTGTTTGTTTCAGTACTGCGTTGCTTCTGGTAGGATGATTCTGCACTACAGTTGTTCTAGTATTATTGGTCAGGCTATTTGTTCTTGCTGAAGAACCTGCTTCAGCCTTTTCCTTAGGCCTAGAGGATTACATCGTGATAGTCCTTTTTACTAGTTTTTTTACTAGAATCTTCCACTACGTAGGCCAATCTTTAACTATCCAATATACTTCTTCCTTGGTGATGCATTACTACATTTCTATCCATGCCTTCATTGGATCCCTTGTGGCCTGGATCCACATGTGGTTCCTGGATTCCTTGAACTTGGCTATCCCTTCTATCACCTAGACTACCTCTACAGGTATGTGCCATACATTAGTTTTGCAATGTTGTATTTCTTCTAGCAGCATTGCAAAAACAATGTTGTTTTCTTGTTGATTTTTGTTATCCTTGGCCTGCCCGAGGGACTCATATATGGCCACATAATATTTCCCCTTCCTATCCAGGAATGTTGATAATTGTGTCTCCTTACATCCTTCCAACACTATAAGAATGATCAGCCAGGAGTAGTGGAACTCAGTTCCATTATCCTGCGCATCTCGACAGTCTACCAAAAAATGGTTCAACAAGTATGGTGCCTAGCTGAACATTACTCCTTTCATGCACTGTGTGACTACTACATTAAATCCTGTTGATGCTTCTTATTTCCATAATTTCCTGATTATTTTGCAAGCAATGAGCTTTTTGGAGAACCATGTCATGTTTTCATTGATATATGTGATCACAATGCCCCTATTACCTCGATTGGTGCCAAACTGTGCTTTGACTAGCTCCATGATTTCCTTCTCGTGCGCTTTGTTATCCAAGTATTTCTTTGGCTATGCGCTAACTGTAGGTATTCTTGTGATCTTGGAAATTAGTTCCACATCCATCTGTACTAGCCTATCCATCTATAGGATTCCTCCATGTACACGGGTGACTAGTTGTTTGACGTATAGCCCAATGTTTTTACCGCACCCAAAGTGCGGTATATCCAACAGGTTCATGATGTCTGATTTGTACAGCCTCATTATCCACTACATGGGATCCATTATAGGTTTACCCAGGGGTCCAATTTCCCTTGTGTTTGATAAATACGACTCTTCGGCCAAATATGGGAATTTGGTCATGTCGCGTTCATCATGGTCAGAGTATTTGAGTTTGGGTACCTTTCCCATAATATCATCCATAGTGATCAATGCATCTGGGAGATACGAGAGTGTAATATCCATGGTGTCATGCGAATTTCTTTTCTGTCCCACAACATATGGACCTACCTCTATTGGGTCTGTGTCCTCTTCTTCCCTTTTGGACTTCAACCGGTTGGTGATATCCTCAAAAAACACTTCCTCGCCTTTGTGGGTTTGTCGCGGTCCCATTGTTTCATATGGATTCATAGGAATCTCAAGGTTAGGGTTCAGAATACCATTTTGGGCCCTGGAACTCTATAATATTTCACCTTGTTGTGTTGTCGATGTTTCCTCTTCAACCAGTGTTGGGATGATCAATTTTCTATCTGAGGTGGTGACATCTTCCATCTAGAGCACGTTTTTTGGCTGTATCATTATTTCCTTGCACCTCTGACCCTGCCAAGTGATCCATACATAATTGCCTAGAGCGCCAAAATTTAGTGGGATCATCTTCTCTCGAATTCACACACTTGTTTTATTCTTTGTAAAATTATATCTAGGAAATGATCTTTGTATTTCACTATTTTGGACCAAAATTGCTAAGTGTTGAATAAACACATGATTTTCGCCTTTTGTAAACCTGTTCATATCTGTTTTTCACTTTTTGTGTGCATTTGCATTGAGTGTAGTTTTTCCTGCATGTTGTCTTCTGATATTTGTCACGATAATTACTGCGCGCGACTTTTTTCGCACATTCTTGTGGTTCAATCCACTTCTGCATATTTTTGTGTTTTTCTTTCTTTTTATATTTTTGTATTTCTTTGTTTGTTATTTTTCTCATTTTTCTATCCTAATCTCTACTATAGTACACTATATACGTTCCTTTCTCACTGCATTGTAACATTTAAGGGCTAGTAGGTTGATTGTCCCTGTACAGTTTCATTCAACTATCATTGATCATTCCTTTTAGTTATGTTCCTCCCAAGTCCTTTAGTTGTACATATCCCCCATATGTGAAAATATTTACTTCATATGACCCTAGCAAATGCATTCTAAACTTACTAGGGTGTTGGAATTTTTTTTTGTCATAGAGTAGAACTAGGTCTCCCTCCTTAAATCTCTTCTTTTTAATGTGTCTGTCATGCCAGTCTTTGTCTCTTTATTTTTGTACTTCCTAGTGAAATCCTACCAGAACCTTGTCCTCTTCCATTTCCATTAGTTGACTTAACCTTTCATGTACTGCGCCCCTTTCTGTCATGTTGGTAATTGTTGTTACGCACAGACTGGGTACCGAAAATTCTAATAGCACCATTGCTTCATTCCCATACACCAATATGAATGGTGTTTTTCCTTTCAACTTATTACATGTGTTCCTATATTCCCATAGTACTTCTAGTATCTTCAAGTCCCAATCATCCCTGTTGACATTACATATTTTAGTCAGATCATTTTCCAAAATCTTATTGAAAGCTTCTATTGTTCCATTTTCCTAAGGATGATGTGGTGTAATATTCTAGTGATAGATTTCAAACTCCTCATTCATAGCCCTAATGGTATCATTTATAAAAATGAGTTCTCTGGTCACTCATCGGAATCCTGGGACATCCAAATCCGGTGATCACTTGCTCAAACAAGAAGTGTGTTGTTGTCTCTGCGCTATAGTCTTTAACTAGTGTTGCTTCTTCCCATATTGTTAAGTATTTAGTTGCAGTACTAATATACCTATCTCCTGACCTTTTTTTTGGTGGATTAATAGGTCCCACAAATTCTATTTCCCATTTTTCAAATACCTACAGAGTCACTTGTGGTCTTAGAGGCATCTCATCCTTTTTGTTCGGTTTTCCAACCCTCTGAAAACATCACATTTATGGCAATATTCCTTGGCATATTTATGGATTATTGGCCACCATAATCCGATGCGCAATACCTTATGCATGGTATATTTACTTGCATAATGTCCTCCAGCTATACCTTCACGAGATTCCACTAAAATTTTGGGCCTTTCATGTTCCAATACACACCTTTTCAAAATGTTATCTGCACCCATTTTATGTAAATGTCCTGCAATAAGTTGATAGCTTGCAAATATAACTACCACATTTTTCTTATGTGCAGTGCTAAAATATTCTGGTGCAACCCTTGTACTTAATTATTCAATAATATCAGTGAAATATTCATCAACTACCTGTACTGAAAATAAATGTGCATCAGGGAAGTTGCCTTCCAAGTTAGTAGGTTCTTATCCATTATTTACCCTTGACAGGTGATCAGGCATTGCATTCAGCTTCCCTGGTTTGACGGTCACTTCGAAAACAAATTTTTGAAATAATAATAGCCATCTACAAATCCTCGCCCCCAACACTGGCTTGTTGACTAGATATTTGAGGGCAGAATGGTATGTGAACATTTTAAGGTGTTTACCCAATAAATAGTGCCTAAATTTATGAAGTGCATATACCATGGCTAAGCCTTCTCTTTCTGTGGTATTGTAATTCTACTATGATTCAAACAACTTTCAGTTTTCAAAGGTTATAGGATGGTCTAAGTCCCCTGCTCCTGGTTGCACCAGAATTTCTCCAAGTGTTATGGCTGATGCATCTACATGCACATGAAATGTCTTTTCCAAGTCTGGGAATACTAGAATAGGTGTTGTGACCATGTTTTCTTTAAAGGTGTCCAATCCTTGTTGGAAGCCTTCATTCCACTAAAATCTGGTGTCCTTTAAAAAACATTTCATTGGTGCAATAATCTGTTGTTACGCCTCAAAATTACTCACTTCAATAGTGTCGTAAGTGTCGTCATTACAAGTGTTGTGTTGGAGCCGCCCCTGTTTTTTCACCTCACGCAATTTTGAATATTCGGATGCTTGAGATAAAAAGTTGTTTTCTTCCCCTGTTCCTTCCAAAATCATAAAACTCTGAAAGAACTTTTGTTACCTGAATAATAATGCTTTGTCACTTACGAAGGGCCCGTTTTTCGCAAGTATGTTTGTCCTTAGGATTTTTCAAGTTTCGTGATCTCGTGAGTTGGACACCTTATATCTTGAATTCACAAGTCCCGAGTCGCGAGGATGCGAACTCGGTTTTAATTTTCGTCCAAGGCAAAAATAGTATAAGACCTTTAACCCTTGATTATGACATCGTCGGGGTTTCGCGCCTCGGCATTTCTCGACCCTAAATTTTTGTTTTCTCAAACCCGAGAGCCGAGAACGCGATAATTATTAAATAACCATAGTCAAGAACCAAGAGTAAACAACTAATCATAGTTGAACTTGATTCTCGGCACATCGCCTCTCGGTATTTTTCTTTCATAAGTTAAAATATCTGAAACTCCGATTCACGAAGTCGCGATATAATTTTATTG
>ML813660.1:83383-96356 GCA_009831015.1 Picea engelmannii | reverse complement strand
TAGGTTTCCCTACAAACAAAACCATTCAAAACCAATCATGTTAGCGGGATTTTACTGCTCTTCCATATCCTTGAGAAATTCTAGCCCAAGTATTACTCTATCTATTGGGCTATCCCAACTCACTGGAGTATTGTATTTTCTACCATAGAGAGCTTCAAATGGTTTCATTTTTAATGAAGCTTCATACCCATTGTTATAAGAAAACTCAAGAAAATGCAAATAATCCTCCCACTTGGATGGTTCATCCATCACATACATTCTTAACATGTCTTCAATCACTTGGTTGAATCTCCTCATCTTTGGATGATATGTTGTGCTAAAATTCAGATTTGTACCAAATCCTTTTAATAATCCTCTCCAAAAGTTTGAAGTGAACTTTGAATTTCTATCTGAAACAATTGTCTTAGGTACTCCATGCAACCTAACAATTTCCTTCATGTATGTCTCTGCAATATTGGCTACCTTATGAGTCATATTGACTAGAATAAAATGTGCATCCTTTGCGATCTTGTCCACCACTACCATTATTGAATAATGTTTCGTTGTTATCATGGGAAACTTAGCAATAAAATCAATGGTTACACTTCCCATTTCCACTCTAGAATTGGAAATGGTTGTATCAAGCTTGTTGGGTGTATATGGCCATCCTTCATTCTCTCACATTCCATGCACCTAGCTATGTAATAAACCACATTCTTTTTCATTATTGACCAAAAGTATTGTATTCTGATTTTTTGCAATAGTTTTTTGGTAACCGAGATGTTTGGCATATGGAACATTATGCATTTATTTTAACACCAACTTCTTTAACACCCGAGAATTAGGAACACAAACTCTACTTTTTTGCATCAATATTCCATCTTATCCTAACTTTTACTTTTTACATTTCTGTTTTACATCCTACTACTATAAGATTTATTTCACCTATAGATAAAGATGGTTTGTAACAACAACCTCTAATTCTTTTCTCTTTAAATTTGGTATATGCACACTGATGGATGTAACATGCATGATATGCACCCTCCTGCTGATTCCATCAACAAATTTATTTTCTTTTACTTTAATATGCTTGATGTCAAAATCACACTCACTTAAAAATTCCATCCATGTTCTCTATCTAACATTTAAATTTCCTTGTTCAAACAGATATTTTAGACCACTATGGTGTGTCCTTAATTCAAATTTATTTCCCATCAAATAATTCCTCCACATTTTCAATGCATGTACTATGGCTGCAAGATCCAAATCATGTGTGGCATAGCTCCTCTTATGTTCTTTAATATTTTGGACTCATAAGTAATGACATGTCCATTCTGAGTAAGGAATCCACAAAGTCCTTCCTTCCATGCATCTGTGCATACCACATGATTTTCATTTGGATATACAATCTTGAAAATAGGTGCAATGGTGAGTAGCTCCTTCAATAGCTGAAATATTTATTTTCACCTTGCTATCCATTCAAACTTAGTTCACATTTTCTATAAGGAGGTGATGGGATGAACAATCCTTGGGAAACTTGCTATAAACCTCTTGTAGTATCTAGCTAATCCTGTAAAATATATGACTTATAAAACATTCCTTGGTGCTAGAAATCCCCTAATGGCTTCAATATTCTCTAAATTCACTACTATTCCTTCCTTTGAAATGATGTGCCCCAAATAATGGATCCGCTCTTGATAAAAATAACACATACTCATCTTGGCATATATTTGATGCTCCCTTAAAACTTGTAGCACCAATCTCAAATGATGTTCATGTTCTTCCTTTGACTTGGAATAGATAAGTATGTCATCTAAGAATACAATGAAAAAAGTATCCACGTATTTTATGAATATTCCATTCATTAAGCATATAAAGACAACTGGGGCATTGGTCAATCCAAATGGCACCACTACAAATTCATAATGCCCATACCTTGTTCTAAAATTTATTTTACTGATGTCTTCCTCCTTGATTCTCACTTGATGCTATCATGATCTTAGGTCTATCTTTGAAAATATCTTTTCTCCTCTTATCTTATCAAAGAGTTCATCAATTCTTGGTAGAGGGAATTTATGCTTCACAATGGCTTTATTCAGATGTCTAAAGTCCATACAGAGCCTCAATGTTCCATCCTTCTTTTTCACAAAGAGTACTGGTGCTCCCCAAGGTGATACACTTGGGAATATGTACCCTTTATTCAACAATTATTCTAGCTTCACTTGTAATTCTCTTAATTCCGGTGTGCTCATTTTGTAAGGAGTCTTTGAGACTAGGTCAGTTCCAAGAACTAATTCAATAGAGAATTCTATCTCCCTCTTTGGTGGAAAACTTGGTATGTCTTCAAATACACCCTCAAACTCCTACAATACTATAAAATACTTAAGTCTTGGCCCTTTTCTCTCATCTAGATCTTCCACATGATATGCATACAATTGGCATCCCTTCTTGAAACAACTATTTAGCTATAAGGCTGAAATCTCCCTTATGGAAATGGGTCTTGGAATTTCTTGTGCAGCGCTATGCTTTCCTTCTTCATCCAGACATGTAAAGGTCTTGTTATAGAAATCTATGATAGAATGATGTTTTTCCAACCAATCCATTCCAATTAGGATATCATAATATGCCAATGCTATGATATTCAAATCAACATTTGTATTCACTCCATTTAAATCTATTGGACAACCTCTAACAATCTCATTGATTCTTCTTTTGGTCTTGGTGGTTGGTCAAACCAACCATGATATTTCAAGCTTACTTTTATTTAAATGAAATATTTCCACTATTTTAGGATCAATGTAATTGTGGCTTGCTCCTGAATTGATAAAAATAGAAACATGTTGATTTTTAATCTTACCTTACACCCCAATCATATGGGATTAATGTTATGCTTGTCAATTCTCCAGGGCTACATATATCCTTGGAATATTTTTTCCCATATATTCCACTATGGTATCATCCTTAATGTTGTGCAATTTCCTCATTTTTTCATCTCTATGAGGGAAATATTAATACATGCGATATTCTTTACATCACCAACCTTTGATTGGTGGTCTTCCTCTTTTCCCCAAGGAATCTGCCAATTCAGATTAAAATTGAGTAGGATAATTTTGTTGATATCTTTAAAGAATTTTTCTCTTGAAAGGAGGTTTGAATCCCTTTCTTCTTTGATCTAATTTCCCCTTCATATTATCCTTCCAAGATTTTTGAAAAGTCTCTTTTCCTTTACTTTTCTCATACATGTACTTGGGCTTTTAATGGTCTCTACCAGAGTCTTGGATTCATCAAATTGAATTTTTTCTTTGTAAAAATATGGTATTGCACTTAAGAACCTTTTAATTTTCACCTTATCCTCCTTGATAAATCCCACATACCTCAACAACTCCAAGAACTTATTTTCATATTCCTCCATATTCATGTTTCCCAACTTTAGTTCAAATAAATCACGTATCTTCTTGTCATAGTAGTGCTTTGAGAGATACTACCGCTGAAAATATTTATTAAATTGCTTCCAAGAAATACTTTTCTCATAAATGTTCACGACTTGCTTCATTTGGTCCCAGTACATAGAGGCTTTTCCTTGTAGATGATATATGGAAATCCATATAGAAATCCCTACTATGTAGATAATATTTATTGATTCCAAGCAACCAAGTTTTAGTATCATCTCCCCTTTTTTTTTCACCATCAAAGGTTGGTGGCTTAAGCTTCCTAAGCTCACCTTGAAAGTTGTCCAATTCATATCTTATTCTTTGAGGCCTAACAAGCGACAATTCTTGGTTTATTATAGATTCTTCAGATGCATACAACCTCCCATATGAAAGATTAGGTGAGAAGTGATGTATTTGAGTTATACTTGCACTTATTGAGTTCTTGGATCCTCTATATTTATCCCTCCTTAGACAAGGTATTCCTTCTTCCTCATGTCTCGAGCTTGATCCATTCTTCATTTATATTTGCAATTGATTTAGAATTTGAAGCAACTAATTGTTTATTTGATTTTACTCCTCTTATGATCTTAGTATCTTCTCATTATCATCTCTATAACTCTACACTTCCATCTTCAAACTCCTCTTAGTCTGTACCAGTTCTGCTAGCTCCACCTCTCTTCTATGTTTATTAGACCATGTTTCCTTATTTCCTAAGTTGACGTTTAGGCCATTAGCTTCCCTTTCATGGTTGTAATCTCTTTGTGCATATTCCATGTCTCTAATATGAAATCTAATCTTGGCTTGATCTACTTATACCCCTAATTTTGAAAAATGTGTAAGCAATCATTCTTGTTAGAAATATTATGCTTATTGTAAAAAATTTCATTAATTAGGCTATAGGTCATTCTTCATCTCAATTCATGAAGAGTATAAATACACTAACATAGATTCCGATCCTTTGAAACATTCTCCTCTTAATAGTATTTTTGATGACTACACTTATGTCTCATTCTTCGTTTTGAGCCAACAATTACATCCTTCCCAAGTTTTCCATTTCTACTACATTGTGCTCCTTTTTACTATGAAATTATTCTTAGAGGCTAACTTCTGCCACATGTAGAAGAAAATATATTAGGAACCAAGAAAATTTTGATATCTATCTCACATGGTATTATTTATTGTGAGTACACAACAACTTTCATATTGTAAATATGGTGCTCCAGTTAAATTCTATATTAATATGCAAATGTCAACTTTTTTGCATTGTCTCTAGACTTGGAATTTTTAGCAAAATTGGATATCTCCCAAACTAATCATATTTGGAAAAAAATTACTAATGAAATGTTGTATGAATTGATGAGTAAGTAAAATTTTGAGTAAATTTTTTTTTCTGGTATTGTTATTTGGGGTCCATTTTCCTCTAAAAATCTGAAAAATCTCCAAAACATGGCCTAAAATAGTGGTTTTTGTCCCTTTTTTGTGTCTCCATTCCAAAATCCTTGGAATTTGGACAAATGCTCCACTGGGTATTTTTATGTTTGATTCTTGGAACTATTATAAAAATTTCATCAATAAAAGGATCTTTGTCAAAGAGTACCACCCAATTCTTTAAAAACCATTAATTTGCATTTTCTGGAAATTTGAAGTAGAACTAGTTAGTGGTCCTCATTGACACTTCTATAGATATCCTTACAATGGAGATATCCAATAAGTTTCATTTGATTCTGAGTCTTTATTCTCATGTTATGGTCAATTATGTTTTTGGCTCCATACTTTTTTTTGTAAAACCATCATTTTGTTGATGTGGCAACTTGGATGATGTGGCATGGCACTAATGTCCACTTTCCATCTCCTAATATGATTGTGTCACCATACTCATCGGTGAGTTGAAGAATTCTTCCATCGGAAATCCATGGAATTCTCCTTCCATCGACGATCATAAAAAAAAATTATGTCGGTGGAATTAAAAAAACTTTCATCGATGCTCATAAAAAAACTTCCATTGTTGGACTTAAAAAATGTTTTGGTCTATATTTTGTTCCATATTTTCCATATTTTTTTCCACTTGTCTTTGTGTGATTATGAAATTAACTGTTTTCACTAACCTATCACTCAATTTGTTAAATTGATTCTCCAATTTGGATAGTTGGTTCTATATGTCTTCACTTTCTTCATGAGTCATGGTTGAGCTCTCTAGAGGTTTAATTACTGTATAATTTTTTTCAACACTCTTTTCCATGTGGGATATTAATCATATTTATCTATATTTATTTTATTTACCACACTTTTTGAATCACCCAAAATATATATTCCAATCAAATTTATGTCAATTATAAGTTATGTACCTTTAAAACCCTGATCTTGAGACTGTCTTGTTGGCCTACCTTTCTCTTGATGTTTCTCTTAATTTTTGTCCCTTTTGAGTTTTAAATTTCAGTCTATATTAATCTAATATGCCTTCTATACAATTCCATAGGTTTGACCAAAATTCTATGTTCCAAGTGAAAGTTATGGTAACTTTCCCAAAACTTGTTGAATCTTGGCCCTTTCTAGAGAGAGAATTTGTATGGAATGCCACATGTCCAATGTTTTGGATATGATTCTAAGATTTGGACCTGAAAAACTATGGTCCATCCTATTTCTGATGAAACTAGTTTCACTCAAATTGGATATTTCTAGAATAATATATGACTATTTTACCTAGAACACTTTTTTGAGACTAGTTGTAGGACCAATCAAACACTCTAAACTACACAACACATAACTTCAAAAATATAGACAATACGTTTCTAATTTTTTACCACATGGTCTATAATATGTATCCTTATGATACTAAAAATTAATCTATCTTATGTGTCCCATGAAAAAAGTTATGACTATTTTACCAAGAGCACCTATTTGAGATTAGTTTTAGGACCAATCAAAAACCCGAATTTCCATAGGATAGAAATCCATATGTATAGATAACCAAAGCCTGAAATGTTTACCATAGGTATTTTTCTGACTCCTAAGGATCCCAAAAATTTAACTATTTTAAACCTCCAAAAAAAACGTTATAACAAAAATTGCAAGGTGACTCATTTGAAAGAGAAAATCTGTAGGATAGGATTGTATGCTTTGAAAACAAATTTTAGGAAACAAACACCCATATATCCTGAAATAGAAACAAAAAAACCACCACACCTTGAGAATTAGATATAATAATTAATTATAAGCCTCTTTAAAGGGGAAACCTCCTTTAACAATTTAACAAATGTACAAGATGAGATGATTTCTAAAACTAGGTCTCCTTGGTATATATAGGAGACGAAGGGTACAATTGCAATCAAAGAGTATACCTAAGAAATGTAATAAATAAATATATAGGGCTTAATAGATAGGAATTCATGATTTATTTTTATTCTTATGTGTCAACTTTCATATGATTTTTAACTATCTTTCAAATTCAATTTTTTGTATCATGTCAATTGGTAGATATAGAATAAGGATTATCCCTTGTATCCTTTGAGTGAGAGTATCCTATATCCCCTATATTACATATTTTAAAGTAAAAATTCCCTTAGAAAAAACCCATTAATTTTATTTTGAATGTATGTGAGCTAGTGGAACTTCCCCCATCCATAGAAATAGCCTCATTCAAATGAAATTTCACTTCGACTAGTTTTTAAACCTTAAGAGTTTGTAGTTTGCATTAATTCTCCCATCCTTTACCCAATGAAAGTATGGAATATGAGGTAGCTTAGAATAATTATATTATGACAAGGTCCCATGTTCAAATTTCCCATTTCGTTCAAATATGAAGTGGTATTTTACAATGCATCCTTGCCACACCTCTCATGCCTTGGTTCACATCTTAGTTTGGATGATCTGTGTATTCTTAAGGTGTAAGATCAACATTATTAAGATTAAAAAATTATTCACTCTTTTGGAAAATTTATTCTTAAATCAGGGTGAGGCCTTGTCCCAAATTTGAAACTCTTAACATAACATCAAGCCATACCTTATCCCAAGGAAATAGAAGCTATACTTATTCTCATTCATCTTTTCTACTTAGTCTTATTTTTCTATCCTTACAAAAACTACCATATGAAGAAGTGTAGGTTTGTATGCATCAACATGATAAGGATTAAGGGTACATTTGAAGGGTGGAAGAAGACAATACACATATGAAAGTGGCCAAAGGTACAACTAAGGCAAGGTTGGACAATCAGGGAAGAAGAGAAGAACTAAGCAATATCCACCATATAAAACCAAACAAAGAAGCATGGGTGAAGATGGTCTCCAAGAATGAACAAGTCATAAGGAAAAGAGGAGAGGAGGCCTATAATGTGAAATTCATCAAAATGTAACATATGAAGAAACATCATGCCCATAGTCTTATTAGGCTTGTAAGAACAAAATTCTTTGACTGTAAATGAATAAGGACAGAGAATAATTTGTAATTAAAATATTTATATATGTCCTCATTATCTATTTTTGGCATGAGGAAAAAACCATCTAAGATCAAGATACAAGTAGAGTAGGGAGACCAAGGGTCACCCGGGAGGTTAAGATTCACCCCATATTATATGAAGGGGACCCTCACCTTCTGACGCAACCCCCCTCAACCTGCGGGTCGGAAGGTCCACGTACACATGATCTTTCCCCTTACAATGGCCCGAAGAGCTCTCGGAAATGGCTCCTCTATTTCCTTTTCGGGAAATCTGCACCCACAATCAACTTCGAGGATTCCCCCTTGTATTTCTGGAGATCAGACTTCGCACTTTCGCGAATCTAGTGGTCAAGCACCTTGTCTCTCAATCTCCGAAAACCCGAAACAGTCAACGCTTGACCTTTTCTCTCTCTCTTTCGGATTTCTCCTTATCGTGATTTCGGCGATCGCGATGTCAAGCAAATCGTTCTCACGATTCCCGAAACCCGATTTACCAAAACTATGATGCGCTTTCAAGCTTTGACTTTTCAACATCCCCTCGTTCCGTCGGGACTTCGGATTTCGCGAATCCGAATGCAAAGAATTTGGAACTTCACCCCACGAAACCCCGAAATGGTCAACGGAGTTTGACTTCCGTGTCGATAATGCGCCACCTGTCCACCTACCGATTCTGTGGCCCACACAATCCTTTCACCCTCGGGACTTCACGTTTTGTGATTTCGCGAGTCCTGTTGCACAAATTTTGGGACTTCCACTCACGAAAACCCGAAATAGAAGTTCACGGGTAAATCCAACAGCTCCTGTGGCTTGGATCTACGGCTCTACCTCTCCTGAGCTTAGAACCTTTGGGAATACTCACCGTAACTCCCTTGCTCCTCTGTGATATCTGACGGCTCATGGGACTTCGCGAATTCTCCACAGAGAATTTCGACCGTCTGTTCTTTCCTTCTCAAGGATGTCTACAACTTCTTCCCAAAGTGTTTTTCCACAGTACTTACTCACCTGCGACCCAACTTGAAATGCCTTCTCACTGTTCCAAGGCACGAACTTCCTGTGCTTCCTTTGAAACTTTGAAGGCTTTATCCTTCCTAAACTTTCTCCAACTCTGAGTCTTGAAGAAGACTCTTGCACGCACTCCTTGCGGAAAATTCCTTAATTACTCCAAGGAATTGGAACCCGTTGACTCTGCGCACTCCTACAACAGTAGTCTCTCAATACTTCGTTCAAGTTACAAAACCCGAACCTCTTCTCGGCCTGCGCACACCTTGCATGGCTCCTGTGCCCAACTGCACTTCTGAGGGAATGAGAACAAAAGCTATCTCTCCTGAGATTTCAGAGACAATCCTCTAAACCCTTTGTCAATGCACTCCTTGCGGACAATTCAACTGCACTCCTTGCAGGAACTCTTGCTCAGATAGATAAACAATTGAAACTCATTTCCCCTACTCTCTCTCTCAGATTTCAAACATTCAACGATAAATCATTCATACATAGCATTAAAGCAATTGCAAGACAGAAAGAATAAAACATTCATGAGCATAACATTCAAAAATGCATACACAGAGAATATATGAACACCATGAGTCTGAATCAAAGCATTCTTGTATTAATCCAGAACTTTTGTACATGGAATTCAACTACACAACTCTCTGCTTCTCCTCTTCTATGCTCTATGCTCTCTTCTATTCTCTTCTTGTTACAATAATACAATGAAGGTGTCTATATCCCGTTTCCCTCTCTCATTCTAAACTGTCTAATCTAGAATTAAATTCTATCTACTTGCATCAACTATCATAAATGCCTTCTACCTACTATGGACGAGAGCGGATCGCTCAAGGTCCTTTACAATATTACAAGTGCGCTCCCACTTGATGGCTTCATTAATATTTTAAGACATTTTCAAAATTTGTGCTGGGCACTTTTCCAGCTGTCCTTTATCCCCCCACTGGATCGCTTGAGATGCTCTTGCATCACCTTCATTCAAAAGGATTTTGTTTACATTGTAAGCTCACTTCTTGTTAACAAATAAGTCATTGTTGGTCAAATATTGGTGGATATTTCCAGTGTTACTTTGAGATTAGTGTAGACTCTTCTTGTAGTTCATGGAAACCTAGAAAGTAGTGAGAATCAATATTTGCATGTTATATATTTCTCTCATGTATCTAGTGTCTTTTCTTTCTTTATTTTGTTTTGTTTTCTAACAAATGGATATGGTCTTGTAGATTTTGGTTTTAAGTGTAGGTTCATGAACTCAATTTGTTGTTTATGGTCAAGAAACTCATGTAACCTATAATTCTTTGAACTTGATCATTTTTATTGCTTGCATTCATTTCAATTAGTTCCAGGCCTATTGATTTATTATTAGATTAGTTCCTGGACAATTGCATTTTGCATTTGCATTCTACATTTTTCATTTTAGATTAAATTCATAAAACTAGTAATGGTATCTAGGCCCAATCCAAAGTATTCACCATGCCACATGGAGGAAGGTGTAATTGGGTCCTTTCATTGGGTGAATCTATGATGTTGATCAGAGGACATTTTCCCATGTCAACAAGTTCCAAATAATAATAATAATAATAATACATTTGAAACAATCATAGAGCTAGATGTGCAAGTAGAATATGGAAACAATCCATTCATAATGGTCAAACAATATATTAATTAAATAATGTTAAGTGACCCTTAATGCAATTAACAGACTAAACTAGATTTTTATTATAATTTCTTCTAGATATATTTTTATTTGATCAATTGTTTATTTGTTTATAATTGCACCAAATTAAATTATTGATGAAAGACAAGTACAATTACTTATAAGAATTTATCATTTCTATCATTCCTTTTAACCACTTTAATGAGTCTTTTTAATCACCTCCGTAATTTCTCAAGAATATAGTTAGAGATATTGTGCATTTAATTATCAATCTGGGGCTCGTATGGAACTTGTGAACTGTCGTGCATTGTATATGAAGGAACAAATATTATTTCTATGTGTTATAATCATAGTGTCAATGATTACTTATAGGAAACGGATTCACATGTTCTAAAAATGTAATAAAGATGCTGGAAAATGAAACACACCAGCTGCAGGTATCAAGAGTATGAATCAACTGTTTACCAAAGAAATCCTAACAATCTAATTCTAGGACCACACACTTGCTTGAAAAAAAACTTAGAGGTTGTAGGTATCATGAGTATGAATCAATTGTCTCCCGAAGAAACCACAACAATATAATTCTAGGAACACACTTGATTGAAAAGAAACACACAGGTTGTAGGTATCATGAGTATGAATCAACTATCTCCTGAAGTGACCCCAACTATGTGTTGAAAGAAATCTATTAACTAATTGTAGAGAATGTAAATATTAATCTAGATCGTGGGGAAAAAAATAACTTTTTCTAATCCTTGCCAAGATGATCACTTCTAGTACTCTGAATGACAAATGCAATCGTTGCGTTAAGCACATTTATTCAAACTTGCAGGAATGCAAACTAAATATGAAATGTAATGGGAATGAATAAACAAATGCAATTCTACGTGAATAATCAACTGCATACTTTAAATAAGAGTTAACAATTAAACATGTCATGATTGCAATAAATTTGATGAACAAATAAATTAATTAAATAAATTGGTCTACTATAAATATGAAAAATAAATTAAATTAATTAAATCACATGCTATGGAAATTATAAGTCTATAATTAAAATAAAATCTCAATATAAATTATTCCATTATCATTCAAACATTGCTCTAAGTGTCCCCCCGAATAATGGAGAGAGTGCTCTCTTTTATACAAAATTTTAATGGAAACTAGAAATAACGAGTATATAAATAAACACACTTATGGATTTAATAAATCCATAGTGGTTACAACAATTTCCTAAATAATGAATAGTTTCCAACTAACAATTAACAATTAATAAATAACTTCAAGATCTTTTCCTAACAATTCCAAGATTCTTGGTTAATCATTCAAACTAATATTTTGTCTTGGAATCACAAAATTATCTCCATATATTTAATTTTAATTTATTAACATTATTGTTGCATGGATCCATAATTGTCACGTAGAGTAGAAACAACATGGATCATAGTTTCGGTGTTTTCTCACGGTTTTGATGGCTCAAGGTTCCATTTGCATCATCATTCTTTGGATGAGTTGCAACACAAAATAGTTCCCTGGCAAGTTGCAAAAACACGTTGTAGCATAGAATAGTTCCTTGGTGAGTTGCAAAAACTGCTATAAGGAGTTGCAACAATGAGTTGCAGTGTAGAATATTTCCCTGGCAAGTTGCAACAACTACTGTAAGGAGTTGTAGCAATGAGTTGTAGTGTAGAATAGTTCCCTAACAAGTTGCAACAACTGTTGTAAGGAGTTACAACAATTGTGTGGGAGTTTCAACAATTGAGTTACAACAACTGTGTTGCAGCACTCTAGAGTTGCAACAGCTGTCAAGCTAGAGTGACAACACTCCAGAGTTGCAGCAATTGTCGAGCCAGAGTTGCAGCACTCATTGCAGCAGATGTCGAGCCAAAGTTGCAACACTCCAGAGTTGCACCACCTGTCGAGCCAAAGTTGCAACACTCTAGATTTGCAGCAATAAACATTAGAGAGTTGCAGTGGTGGGAACCAAAACACATCCTATGGAAATATCACAATTTTCACAACAACCTGTCTACCACATCATCTTTTCAAATTAACTCAACAATAAATTAAAATATGATTTTTGTCTAATGTTTAATCATAAATTCATTTAAAGTAATAAATAAATGTAATGGATGTTGGACAACTGAGAGGGGGGGGTGAATCGGTTGTTATTGGGCTTAAACAATTATGCTTATTTTAAACTCTTTACACAACATTTAATGAAAATCACAATAATGCATGGAAGTAAGCAATAGATCATTCAACATCAGTCACACATATGAGATACACAGAGACAGATATTTCTTGAGGAAACCCATACATGGTAAAAACATCTTCTTCTTTATATGATAAGTAATCTTTACATTCTTTACATTATCATACATATGAGCACCAACTCATAATGAGGCTACAACCTCTGTTTTGCAAGCTGCTACTTGCTGAGAGCACCAACTCTCTGGATTCTCTAGCACCAAC
>ML813660.1:64591-82788 GCA_009831015.1 Picea engelmannii | reverse complement strand
CCACTTGAACCTCTGAGGACAACAGTTCTCCCTAGCACCTCCCTACCACCCTGAAATATAAATATTTGCTATTAAGACTTATTACAACGATATAAATTTCTTTAATGGCTTACCGGTCTCATCATTGTTTTACTACACTATGCTTCTCTGTCTGCATCAGTGTCTTCTGTACACTCCTTGCACTTTATATTCTTTTGCCTTTTATGCTCTCTGCACCATGTCCCTTCAATGCACCATTCCCCTTCTGTACATTTCTACTACTCCGCTCTGCCTCCTTCTTCACACCTCAATCACCCTCAACTGCAACAACACTGATCTCTTCTTTGTTCTGCATTCTTATGGTCTCTTTGCTCCTTGTGCATGCAATATGCACCAAGCTCCTGCATGCTCTCCCCCTGCCACTGTTCTCCACATCGTGGTGTTTTCTTGCACTTCCCTCTGCCACCACTTTTCTCCCTCCAGCCTCCACTACAACTCTTTGTTTTGCATCTCCTCCTCATGTCGATACTCTACCTGATCATCATTGCAACTCTTCAGCTTCTCTGACAATTCAACCCACACATCCAGCATCACTGGGTGTTATGCTAAGATTTCTCAGCCTGTCTTGCAGTTGAGACTCTTCATCTTCTCTATCATAGTCGAGCTAATCCTCTTTGTTGCAGTTACAGGCTTCAATGCTCATCCATCTGTCAATTGCCTCGAAGAACAGTCTTAAATCACTAGAAGATCCCTCGAGCCTCTTCATCTTCTCTGGCGATCATGTTGAGGCCTCTTCAAGTCCTCTAGCAGAAACCATCAGTTGTTTCTAGAAGTTACACTATAAAGTGCAACAGTAGCCCTCCGATCATATTCAATTTCACCTGCACTGTTGGATGGAGTTTGTAGGGTCTTGTGTTTAATTCGTCGTTTCACATTTCGACATTTCAGGATTCTTGTGGTTAAGGTTTCTTTAATATTCATGTACTGATCCCTGAAACTCCAAAATTGAGATTGGTTTCACTAGCTCCTTCCTCCATCTTCCGCTGATGTGACCAATGGTTGTGACCACAGGCTGAGCCAAAATGTGTTACGCATTTCGGCATTTCGACAATCCTGTTGTGAGGCATCTTGACTCTCCAAGTCACGATCTCCGAAACTCTGAAATGGAGCTTGCCACTTCAATATTTTCTCTACATCTCTTCGACGATGTGACCACCATCGGTGACTGAGCACTTATCCATAAAGTGCTTTCGCGGTTTCACAATTCGACATTTCGACATCCTTGATGTGAATATTTCTTTACGCTCCATGTCTCGATCCCTGAAACTCCGAAATGGAGCTTGCCGCTTCGAGATCTCTTCTACAGTTCTTCGACGATGTGACCACTGGAATATGACCACTCTCCAATCACACAAGCGCTTCGATCTCCAGATCAATGGTCCTCGATCCGTGGTGATCGGATGACTATCCTCTGCCCCAAGACTTCAGCCTTCGGGACTTTGGAGGAATGAAGGAGTTAAAACTCCCAAAGCAAAAACTCCCAAAGTGAGGTCAGTCTTGCGTCACTCGATGACGTGTCATGACCCGAGTGGCTATCACGTGTCACTCATAATTGTGATTTCTAGTGGCCTGAAATGCCAAATCAACTTGACACTTGTCGTTTTCTGATCATGCCACGTGTCATAGTCTTCTAGCTGTCCTTTCTGACGCGGTCTGCCACATTCACCTCCTGGATCTTTCGGCCCATATCACTTCGCGATTTCAGCATTCTTGATGAATGTTCTTGACACTTACAAGTCCCAGTTTGAAAAACTCTGAATGGAGTCAGATCAACTTTTCAGCTTTTCGCACTTCGCAACTTCGAGACTCCTATGATGAGGAGTCTCGACACTTGACTCCTCCATCTCCTGGTATCTGAAACTCCAAAATGGAGTTGGATCAATGGTCCATATGAAACTTCGATCTGACGGCTAAGGTTATTTTGCGATTTTGCATATCGCGAGTTCGAGAGGTTAGGGAACCCCGTTCCTTTGCTTTCCAGTCAGTGAAAGAATGATCTTTCGCCACGTATCCTTCTTTGATTGATGGTCCAATTTTGTCCTCGATCCAATGGTTGAGATTATATCGTGGTTTAGCATATCGCGATTTCGCATTTCGCAACTTCGAGACTCCTGTAGTAAGAGTTCTTGACATCCCCAACTCCCGGTATCCGAAATCCTGGTATCAGAAACTGTCTCCTGCTTTCGGGATTTTGACGTTTCGCATTTCGACGTTTCGACATTCTTGTCGTGAGTTGCTTCCTTGACTCCTCCAATGCCCGGTCTGATCTTTCCATGCAATTATCCCTGCACTGTTGATTTTCCTTGCCTACCTGTTTTCCATCAAATAAGCAAGCACACTCTTGCACTCTTCGTGCACCTTTGCACTATCTCTTCTGAGCTTATGTTGTCCCTGTTTTTCCATCGCTGCATACTTTGATCTTGCCATCAATGACAAGCACACCTGCCTGTAAACATGCCAACAATGGAAACACATTATTTAAATATTGTACAATGATGGATTGATACAAGGTCTAGGTAAGCAGAAAGGGATTAAAAGTAGGGAAAACATGGTATAAAAATATGCCATTTCTGGAGCCCCCCACACTTCTGATTTTTATTAATATATCCTCAATATTTCCAAAAAAAAGGTTATGAAATATGTAATATTGATTAGTTAATTGAATTTATACATCCAAATAACACTCCAATGTTGAAAAACATTGAAACATAAAAAATGTTACATGGAGCTTGAAAGTCCTTTCTAACAAGTATGATTTTCTAGTAAAACAAACATACCATATTTTTGGTGTTAATGCTTAGGTTGGAACACTGGATTTGTGTGATTCTCCCAACTTGTTCAAATCCATTCATTACCTAACACGTTGGGTTGGTAACTCCTTATCCATGACTTTTGAAAGGAATCTTAGTGGTTTTCCATAAGTTTACCATCCGATGAATTTCTCATGGGATTATGAGTGAACATGAGATAAATAGTTAGAGCCCCCTTGTATTTCATTTCCTTGGGAATATATTACTATAAATTCTCATTCATACCTTCACTTGGGTGAGGGTGGGGGGGAATATGGAGTAAAACTTATTTCCCCACCAATGGATTTCATCAATCCTAATGGAGGAACATTTGGAAGGCCCCTTTTAGCTCTTATCAATAGGTTGTTATTTATTAACATGTCTTAGGCGCGTGGCTTCATTTTTTGTTCACAATTAAATATAATTATTAATTAATTAACAAATGACCCCTAACCTAATTTACCATTAATGAATAAATATGGATAATAATTTTCTTAGGACATCCCTTCAACTTCAAAAGATTGTAATTTGTTTTCCCACTTCGAATTTGTTTTCTTTCCATTTTTAATTATATCCATTTCTTTATACCTTTAACAACTAGCTACACAAATACAATTTAATCACCATAACATCTAATCCATGATACCCCTTGTTATAACCTTAAATTGCACCACACATGCTTACCTGGCATCAGGCCAACTCATATCCCTTCTTTGCCAAAAAACTACTGAACAACTCTTCTAAAAACTCCATTTTTAAAAGTACACGCTAGCTGGCCCACTACAGCCCGCGTGTATATAAAAGTACACGCTAGCAGGACCACTATAGCTCGCGCGTACCTTCAGAATCACAAAAAAAGGAAAGTTGCCTACGGGACAAAAATCTATGGGTCAGTTAACTGAAACTCCCGACCATGCATGGCCGAGGGTTCGTCCAAAACCCTAGCTCCTTCTAGCCTATAAAAGAAGGGGTAGGGGTACCATTTGGAAGGACGAAAATTATAGCAAAGAAACTCTGCCCATTTGTCGAATCCATTCGTCCCAACCCTTTAGCCTTTCCTCAAGCCTAAGGAGAATTAACGCAAAGTAGTTGGAGGACAAAAGAAGAGGAGGAGCCCAGGATCAGGATCAAGGAGCGGTGGCCGGTCTCGACTTTGATTGTAAGTTGATTCATTTTTGAAAATAATAAAAGAATACTTTTCCTGTCCCAATGCATGAGTTATCTATGATTTGTGTAATTTATGCTTAATTTCTAACCCTCAAGTAGAAAAGTAGCATGCATGCGTAGTGTTTTGTCTTGATTGCAGGTTAACTTTGGAAGGAGCAGCGCAAGTAAGCAGACAAAGCGCAACGGAGGATCTACACCCAACATTAGTAAAAAGGTTAGTAGTTCCTTTCCATGCATGTATTGTGAAAGAGGGGTTTAAGTTTTGGGTGGTAGGATAAAAAGTAATTTCTTTTACGTTCAAAAATCTGCATGCAAGTCTGACCCTAGTTTGCTAGTCCGTAGGGTATTTTTCCCAACAACAGAATTGGCGACCATACTGGGGAAGATACTCTTTAGGGTTTCCATATTTAGTTGAGGTTTTTGGGTAGTTTAAAGGATTATATTTTTTGTTTCTTTGTTTGTCTGTTTTCTGTTAGGTCAGAGCTAGTAGGGAACCTGGTTCTTTATACTAGTTTTTCCTTGACTGTTGCTTGACGGTAATTATCGGGACACACAGAGGTACACGCGGCCTGCAGAAGGCCTGCACGCGTGTACCCGTTCCCTAATCTCTTACAGCACACGTGTGAACGCTAGCTATAGAGGTTTCAGTAGCGTGTAGGTGTTCAGAAAGCTTGAGAGGAAGTCCTCCTCTTCCCTCTCAGAATTATACATTCTCAGGGGGCTTTCCAGATCCTGTCTGAATCTTGCCGGTTCATAGTCTTGTCTCAGTTTGATTTATTGCGTTTTGTTGTTTCTTGCAATTATTTTTCTTTTCTGTTAAGAAGAAGCATCCAAGCCTTTAAGAGACCTTGGTTATCAATACCAGAGGCCTCTTCTTGGTCTGGGTTGCCTGCGTTTATTTTGGTCTTAGATTTTATACATACACGCGGCATGTGCAAGTGCATCCCGCGGGTACACACGCTCTGTGGTAGCTCAGCACACGTTCGTACGCGTGCTGATTCAGTGACAGAGGCGTGCTTGACAGGCTACTTTTCAGTCAGGGTGGGGCAGTTATCCCCTCCTGTGGTGAGAAGTGTTCCTCTCAGGTGGTTGAGTCTAGGGTAGAACAGTCAGTAGGTTAGGGCCTCTTACCCTTAGCCTGTTTTTTCTTAGTTGATAGTTGATAGAAAAGAGAAAAAAAAAAAAGAAAAAAAAAATTGTTTTATGGTTTTTAGACAAGCATAAGAGTCGGTGCTTTCTTGATTGCCATTGTCTGTCTTTGCTCTGATTCTTTGCGATCTGCGCTTTAAGCCAGAATTTTTTTTTGTTTTCTTGGTTTTGTGCTTGTCGACATTTTCCCTTTGTTGCTTCATTTAGCACTTAAATAAAAAAAATATATATCTCTTTTTCAATTTCTTCTTTGTTTAAAGATTGTGTTTTTGCATCAATAGCAAGGAAGAAGTCTTTTTGTTCCTAAGTTTTTGCAGTGCATTTAGAGAATAAGTAGCTCGCAGATTGAGCGAAATTCCTTTATGTTTGCTGCATGAAATCTTAGAAAAATTGAAAAGAAAAATAAATCTTTCTTTGTGAAAAGTTGTTGATTTTTGCATTTAGTAAAAGTCTTTTGTTTCCAGCATTTTTCATTCATTTTTGCTTTGAGTCTTTACACATCATCAGTTTCACCTTCATACCCCGTGACATAAAGAAACCCATAAAAGCAACGCTGATTTAAAATCTATTAGACTTTTTGTTTGTAGGGTTCATAAACTAGTTCAGGACTAGGGCCTTGGATTAGGTTGGAGAGGAAACTCTCCAAGGCCCCTCAAAACCAAACATTGGAGTCTGTGATAGGGAGTGTAGAAGTCCAGTTTCGTGGAAGTTATCTGAGACCCCCCTCTAACAAAGGGGATAAACACGAGGTCGCGTGAGGAAAGGTAGCGGAGATAACCCCTCCAAAGCCGGACCAAGCATAGTGGAGAACACATATCGAGGATTTGTTTTGGGATTCCATCGTTTGCATTTTCCATGGGGCTTCGTCGGTCTCGAATCCGTTCGAGGTCCTCAGTTGTCTTCCGGACCATTTTCTCTCGATACCCTTGACAAGTTTCAGGCTTGATACCCTGCTCATTGTGGTCTACCCGACTATCGACTGTACCCTCCTGGTGACTGTTCGTGTGCTGGAAAACTAGTTGCCAATCTTTTTAGGGACATACACAGGTGACTACGGGGGTATACCACTGTACCTAGGACAGACATCGGGCCACGCTTTGCAAAGTATACCCAAAGGGTGCTTCCGTTTTCGAGTTGCACTTGCACCGGTAAGTTGCTCTAGTGTTGGTTGTTGTAACTGTTCTTCCAACTAGTTTAGTGTTTGCTTGACTTATCTCTTAGGGGCTTCTTTTTTAGTGTGTGTTACTGTTTGAATGTGTAGAATACCTTAGCATGTCTTGGATATTCTCACACAGTGGAGGATCCTGAGCTTCGCGGTCATGAAGGCTTTTGGGCCTGCCACCGGTTATACTGGAGCCACCCTCGCCACCATTGAGGCGGAAGCTAGACCAACAAGGGTCTTTTGAAGCAACTGGGTTACAAACCATTGTGCCCGAACAACTCCTGGAGGAATCAACTGCCAATCTTGGCTCGGTTGAAACCCCAACCACTGATACTTGGCCATCGGTCAGTGTACCAATTCAATTTTACGAACGCCTGTCAGTGCCTCGCACAGCTATGGAAACAAACGTTGTTACTTCCTCTGGGAATTCTTCCATTCCCACCACCGTTGCTACCACAAGAGAAGAATCTCCTAACTTGCCATCATCGGTCTGGGCCACCATGGTCTCAGCCGCAACTATGTCGCACAGTGGACCGATCCCATCTATCGCGGCGGACACAAATCCCTTCACACCCAATGCAACAGGCCCTCCGTTTTCATACGGTATGCCTAGTTCAGGCACAAGTCCTGCACTCACTCACTCCACTTTACAGACTTTGGGTCTGGGGGCAGGGAGCTCTAATGCTCCTCTGCAAGGTCAACTTGGGGGCATTCCTGTCCCTTTTAATGCTTTTCCTTACACTGGAGATCATATCTCTCCTTTGTCCCCTTCGCTTGGTGGTCTGCATCAACAGTTCGTCGGGCAGCCTGCACACACAAGTTTATTTGGAGTCGGGAGTCAAGGAACACCTGCGCAAACTCTGTCGGTAGGTTCGTCACCGTTTGTTTGGAATGAGACATTAGGTAACAACACTTTCGCATCCACTACTTTCCCATCTGGGGGCACTCCCATTTTTGGACAGTCTACTCCGGCGCAGGGTACTATTCCTGCGCCGGGGGCACATATAGCAGGACCTTGTAACTCAGGACAAGGATCCGTTCCTTCCTTTGGAATGTCGTTCTGGGGTAATTCTTTCCATAGTCAATGGAACCCTGGACAGACTACTATGCCTCTTCCATCAAGACTGGCATGGGGTAATCCTTCCCAAAGTCCTTCACACATGATGAATGCCCAACATCCGATGTCCTTTATGGGGAATCAACCAATGATGTCTCCACAAATGCAAAATCCTTACGCTGGTCAGGGCCATGGTTTCTACCAGAATCCGAACCAGCAGCCAAAATTTTCTTGGCAACCTGGTGCCAATCAAACTCCAGGACCCTTTTTCCCAGGCTTTCAGCAGCAACCCAAACTACCATTCCTGGCGACGTTACACTTGCCAGATTTGACAAGGTTGTTAAATGATCCTATTTGTCACGATCCATGTTGGCCTCCTATGCCAACGAAGTTGCCTTCGAACATTCCAAAGTTCGAGGCCAAGCCTAACGAAGATCCAGGTGATCAAGTGACTACCTTCCATCTCTGGTGTTCATCTAACTCATTGAAAGATGACTCCATCTAGTTGCAATTGTTTCAACTCACTCTTATCAGGAGTGCCGCGAAATGGTACATCGAGCTCGATCGCTCAAGATACTCTTCTTTTGGCGAACTGGTGATGGCCTTCCTTAACCATTTCCAATTACCTGTGAGATACGACGCTGGCACAGAGTTGCTCGCCAATTTAGAACATACAACAACGGACCATATCTCTGATCATATCCAAGAGTGGAGACGCCGAAAGAGTCTAATCAAAGTACCAGTCCCACCAACATTCCTGCTTTAGTGGTTCCTTAAGTCTTTAGTCCCACAATTATCCAAAGACGTCGCGACTTCAGGAATTTTCTCTGAAGAAGATGCCATCATGAGGGCTCAACAGTTTGAGCTTATCTATTCTTAGTCTGGTTTATTATACAACATCCTGTCGGATGCACCACGATCGATTCTGAATAAAACTAGACAGAGAGCTGGACCACATGCTGATGGTATTGTTGGTTCAGCCCAAACCAAGCCCAGTGAGCAATTGACAAAGCAATTGCAACAGTTATCTATACAACACTCAGCGGCCAGCCAGACTACTGCTTTGGCTGCTCCTCCTACCCAAACATTGGAAGTACACTCCGTGTAGTCGACTAACCCAAAGGCCACCCAACAGCCTGAAGGGAAGAAAAAACAACGAAAGAAGGGTAAGGGGGAGAAAAAACCCATTGATAATGTTGGCGAGGGCACCACGGAAAAACAGAAGACGAGGTATCCGTGCAACTTGTGTGCGGAAGACCACCCGACCCATCTGTGTCCTCGACTTGCAGCAGCCCAGAAGTTTTTCACACAACAACATCAAGCCGTGTTGACTAATCCCTTTCAGCATGGGCAAAATTTGACTCAGGCCTCTACAAGTGCTGAACGGGGCAGCCAAGAAACTTGCCCTCCTCCAAACAATTCCTCATCCGCGAACGTATATATGGTTAGGGGTGATGCTTTAATAATGATTAGAGCACACGACTATAGTAAACCAAGTGCCTCTGAGAAGGGTAAAGAAGCCGAACTCCCATCTCTTCATCTACAGATCGAGAAGACGTTGGGAGAAACAATGACACGCATTCCAAAGGGTGTGTTTAAGAAAGCTTCTCACAATCCAAACGCAAGGGCCACCCAGAATTACTCTGTGGTGGAGGATTTATCACAAACCCCTTGTGCGATGTCTGCTTTGGAGGTCCTCCAAAGCTGCCCTGCTCAGTGAAAAGCCTTGTTAACTGCTTTAGGCTCTACTGAGACTTGTAACCGGGGTACCATCATGTTAGATACGACTGACTTAAAACCTCATATGCCTTACCACGTCGCGTTTTAGATAGTAGTGGCTCATCCCATGAAAATTTTTACATGAAATATCTTCCGCACGGTGGTTGACGAGGGTGCTTTGACTTGCGTTATGTCGTTAGCATGTTGGAAGGCTATTCGCCAGCCCACGTTGTCTCCATCACCTACTCTCCTCACTACGTTCAATGGTCGTTCTTTCCGGCCACATGACATCATCCATTCTTTCCCTGTGCAGTTAGGAGGGAAGACCGTGTGCATCGAAGTAGAGGTAGTCGATGCCCCCCTCGACTATAACCTCTTGTTAGGCTAGAGTTGGACTTACGCTATGCAAGCGATGGTTGCTACTGTTTTCCGAGTCTTGTTGTTTCCACACAAAGGTCGGATAGTGACCATTGATCAATTGTCCTTCTCTAGACCTGACCCAGCTTTGGGGGCATCCACGGTTCCCATGATTGATAATCCTCAAGCTGGTGTCGTTAACATAGGAGTTGGTTTGTGCCCATCCTTGATGGGTACCTTCGATTACCCACCTCCTCATGACGATGTCAGGTTTATATCTAATCACCACAAGGCTGAGATTTTTCAAGTTTCGTCGTTCCGCACAACTTACTTTGAGGATCTGTGGATTCTTCCTTCCCCATCAGTCACGATGGATGAGACAGGGCACTCTGGCATGTCCATGCCCTTGTCGGCCGCTGAAGTAGCATACTCTTTAGTCCAGCAAGCTTCAACTAACCCTGATCTGACCCCCGCACAAGAGTTGGATCCACTTCTTGAGCCTATTTGGGCTCAGGGTTCTCTTACTACCATCGATTCGTTAGACTTAGTCTTGCCTTTTGACGAAGCAGTAATCGAAGCAATGACTAGTCCGGACAAACCTTGGGAAGATCTTCATCACAGATCATATTTCCTCCCAAAGTTAAGTTGAATCAAAGCAGGAGAATTCACCGTGACTATGATTGGAGATAGGTCTTGTCATACTAATCCCTTAGCTACACACAAGATCTATGCTGAGGGTAATATGGCAACCATTGTTGAAACAATACCTATCAATATATCCAGAACCCCTGGCGTCATAGACAATGTTTTCGTTGGAGCATACAACTCCCCCGAGGAGACGCCAGACATCGACCCACAAAGAGTCTATCCTGAGCTAACTTTGTTGTTTTTCAAGCTCGCTTTGAGATTCGAAAGAAACATTCAGCGAGACTGAATTTATGCTTTTCGATCTCGTCCGGATTAACTGAGAAAAGTAACCATTATGGAGTCTTCTTTAAGCCCTTTTCAGACTCCTTAAAGATGGAAAGATTGTCGAGTGACCTTGTTTCTTCACACTCGTTAAAATTGGTCCAGAAGAACGTTCTTTAAACGAGTCTCCTTTTAATCCCTTTTCAGACCCTCTAAAAATGAAAAGATTGCCGAGCGATCTTGTGACCTTTCACGCTCGTTAAACTGAAATTTGAAGTCACGTCTGTCCGGTGGTAGTTTACCCCTTTTTCGGTCCGGACGGTCAATTGTACGAACAAAGGAATACTCTATTGAATTCCCATTCTTTAGAAGAGTATCCTTAGGTATAATTTTATTCCTTTTTTAGGCCCGAGGGACTAAATTTATGAAAAAGAAACCCCCACGGAATCCATAGTTAATCTCTTTCCAGACTCCCTAAAATTGAAAAGATCGTCGAGTGACCTTATTCTTTCATACTCGTTAAAATGGTCCAGAAGAACATTCCTGATGGAGTCCATAGTTAATCTTTTTTCAGACTCCTTAAAAGTGAAAAAATAGCCGAGTGATCTTGTCATTTTCACACTCGTTAAAATGGTTTTGAATTGACGTCTAATCGGTGCTAGTTTATCCCTTTTTCGAACCGACAAGACTATTGTCAAAAAAGGTACCCCACTGGAGTCGCCTTTTATGCTTTTTCAGACTCTCTAAATATGAAAAAATACCAAGCTTCCCTTCTCTGGGCTCGTTAAACTTACATCGAAGGACGTTACCAGTGTGTGTTCTATCAACCGCATTTGCATACCTTACCCATTAGCCTTGTAACAGTGTGCTTCTGCATCTTAACACCTTTGGCCACTAGAGGATTTTTCCCGAGTATCATTTCCCCAGAACATCAGTCTTGTCCTTGTGCCTTGAGCTTGTATGTTTGCAGTACTCGTTCCTCCACTGTAACGTAATATTCCTTTATTCTTTTCACAAATTATCAAAAAGAACAAAAAAATCAAATATACCCCAAAAAGAGGATGGGAAAGGTATTTTCTTTATTGGCAGCATAATGAGTCGCCCTTGGATAAAGCACATCTATCCGTTTGATCATCAGACTATGGGATGTAGTACGACCTTAGGAATATTTTTCTCGCTATATAGAGTTGTGTCCTCCACCATTTGGTTACGCTTTCAAACATATGGAGAGTTTGCATTGCCTCCTGCTTCGTAGACTTATGATTAACAGATATGTTGCCTGAGTCTTATCACTTGTCGTGCTATTATCCAAGGGAAGTTTGTCACTAGGCCTGAGTCGGCTCCTCTGTAATATGTCTCTTGTCCGCATACCCGGCCATCCTGAACGTCCAATGAAGTCCTTGTTCGAAATCACTGAAGCCTTTAGTCCAATCATCAAGATTATCAAGTCCATAACTGATGAGCTGTCGAAGACCTCTAGGTAGTGCAGTCGTACACTCATATTACACTCCTACCCGAGTTTTAGAAGATTTTGAAGTTGTTGCTCGAGCTCTGAAGTACAACCATCAGGTCGAATCAGCTTCTAGGAGATGGATACTCTATATGTATATCTTTCTGATTTTGAGATGTAGCTCCGTTGTGTATTATTCGCAGCTACTCTTTATAGTTATTTGACATGGATCTACAATGTATTTGATTGGTAGCCATGGTTCTATTTTATCCCGAGCATGGGTATGCCCGCCTCGGTGAGACATTTTTTATTTTGCAGATGACACCTCCTGATTCCTGATTCTTGGGCTCACTCATTCATCATATCAGTACAGATTGGTAAAAGATTGGTAATGTATTTCGACCATCAGATTCTCTTCTGACCTCACACATTAGGGGGCATCTCTTATAACCCTAAATTTGCACCACACATGCTTACCTGGCATCAGGCCAACTCATATCCCTTCTTTGCCCAAAAACTACTGAACTCTTCTAAAAACTCCATTTTTAAAAGTACATGCTAGTTGGCCCACTACAGCCTGCGTGTATATAAAAGTACACGCTAGCAGGCCCACTACAGCCCGCATGTACCTTCAAAATAAAAAAAAAGGAAAGTTGTCGACGGGACAAAAAGCTATGGGTCAGTTAATTGAAACTCCCGACCATGCATGGCCATGGGTTCGTCCAAAACCCTAGCTCCTTCTAGCCTATAAAAGAAGGGTTAGGGGTACCATTTGGAAGGAGGAAAATTATAGCAAAGAAACTCTGCCCATTTGCCGAATCCATTCGTCCCAACCCTTTAGCCTTTCCTTAAGCCTAAGGAGAATTAATGCAAAGCAGTTGGAGGACAAAAGAAGAGGAGGAGACCAAGATCAGGATCAAGGAGCGGTGGTCGGTCTCGACTTTGATTGTAAGTTGATTCATTTTTGAAAATAATAAAAGAATACTTTTCCCGTCCCAATGCATGAGTTATCTATGATTTGTGTAATTTATGCTTAATTTCTAACCCTCAAGTAGAAAAGTAGCATGCATGCGTAGTGTTTTGTCTTGATTGCAGGTTAACTTTGGAAGGAGCAGCGCAAGTAAGCGGGAAAAGCGCAACGAAGGATCTACACCAAACATCAGTAAAAAGGTTAGTAGTTCCTTTCCATGCATGTATTGTGAAAGAGGGGTTTAAGTTTTGGGTGGTACGATAAAAAGTAATTTCTTTTACGGTCAAAAATCTGCATGCAAGTCTGACCCTAGTTTGCTAGTCCGTAGGGTATTTTTCCCAACAACGCCCCTAACGTATTTAACCCTTAACACCTATAAGCCTTAACCTAGAAAATTCCCTTAATTATTATAACCCTAATCACTCAATATTGTAAACCCTCTCCCATTTATTAACCCCATTTTATTATTTTAATTAATTAGTTTTCAATATTGTTCGCAGATTATATAAAAATTCGAAGGTTCATCAAGTTATTCATCTTCATCTTATTCAAAGTCTCGCTCGATAAGTTAGTCAAGAAATAACATAAATTTCGCAAATATCTTTTTGTGAAAAAAAAATATTTTTTAATATAATACTTTTGATGTCCACTCATAAGTATTGCCTTTGTATTATTTCTTATCCAGAGGAGATGTATGACTTTTGGTTGAACATCAAGTAGATCCTCCTCTAGCACAAAATCGAAGTAGCCTAATAGATCATACTATATTCAAGTAGCCTTGGGAAACGTGTCACATTTTTGCCTCGTTTTTCATCTCGCCTCGATTTTTGTGTCCATTGTTGGGCGGTTTTCGGCACATGGTTTTTTCTAATGGTTTTCTATTTCTGGTTAAGGAATTAGGATTGTAGACTAATCTAGGTCATTGAGTTAGGGTTTTGGATGCCAGTGGCTCCTATATGTATATTGTATTGTAAACAATGTAACACTATGAATGAATATAAAATATGTTGGTTTTCCTAGTTTGGGTTTCCAGGGGAAAAATATCCGTGTAATGGGTGTATTTTCCATTGTATATTTTTTGTTATTTTACTCAAAATATGTTTGCAATAAATATTGTACAAGGTTAAAATCTACATGTAACACAAATTGGATGGAACATATATTAAAGTTCTTCTTGGGTTCCAAATTTATAGCAAAGAAAACAAATGTATTGCATAAAAGTACTAATTCAAAGAAATAAAGAATGTTAAGAGGAAGAAACGTGGGTACTTACTCCCATGGAAAGTCTCCAACAAACACCCAATCTCCATCCTTCTCCTCATATCTAAGCACATATTCTGAACCATGTAGGAGATCCATCAACTCGCTCTACTCAAACCATCCCTACCTGGTACTCCATGAGATCCACATAAGCCCTATTTATTCGTATCCAAGATTATCAAAATTCATATTAAAACAAAAACACAATTAAATGCATATAGAGTAGGGACTCGCCAATAGTAAAGAAATTGAACATCTTCTCTAATGCAGACGATAATTTCAAGTCCAATTTCCATAGATAAGGAGCCCCATCCATGCTAAATTTAACACACAGATAATTTGATACAGACTTTCCATCATGCTCTTCATTTGTCTTTGGGTTAGAAGCCAAAGTGTTCTTGCTGAAAGAAAAAATTGTTTTCATATAGTGTGGGTGAGATGGTAATTTGTACTTTTGTTTGTCAACATTCATATTGTCAAGTTAATTTGTACTTTGGCCCATCAATTTTCATATAGTTTGCGTCTCACACATAATGCATTCAACCAGCCTTGAAATCCACAGAATTCCAAATCCACTTTCGGATCGACGGGTTTTCAACAACACATTTACATTAACTCATTCAATCCTAGAGGCTAGACCTATCTAGTTTTCAGAGAAGATTATGCATTAGGTAGCTCTTATATCAAAACTTGAAAATGTTGTCAACCCATAATCGATTTCCATCGATGCCAAAAGTTCATGCCAACGAAGGGATTCAATCATCCATATGCCCTATTTAATTCCAACATCTGCATGTGATGGGCCACTAAAAGACAACCGTTAGCTCCCATGATGCATGGCTCACAATTCGAGGAACTTGCAATTGTGTATAGATGTATATAATTTCTGGAGAAACAGATCCTCTCATGAAACTGGAAAGGAAGGTTGTTTATAGGATGAAAGCTAGAAAAGATCATTAATCGTTGTTGCAAGTTTTCATCTGAGGTTGTGTTGTCCTTTGAAATTTATACATGGTCAGTGGTAGTTGTTTCCAGAAAGGAATCTATGAGATGAGTATTGCATCACAAGAAAATCACCTTGGTTAGTCAATGAAAAAAAAATGAGATAGATGTGAAACTTTTAGGGGTTTTCAAATGAATTTTTATATTTATATCTTATAGATCAAAAGGAAAACCCAAAAACAAACTAGTGTATTGTTAAGAAAGGTCATATGATCAACGACAAGGTTTAAACTTCATTCCAAATAGCAGTAGATATCATGTCATTTAAATTGGATCATAGCCTGGAAAAAACTGTTGTCAAAATTATATTTGTCATGGATATACATCGAGTCAATGAATACTTACTTGGTAGCAAGAGTCATTCTTGGGTTATTTGCAGAAGGAATCCAATTCTGATTAGACCCATGTTGTGATTCAATAAGAGGCCTCTCTTGAGACATCTTAGACTCTATAATATATTTGACACCAGTTGAAGTAGCTCTATCCTTGATATATTTTCCAATGAAGTTAAATGGTATAATAAGGTATAATATGTTAAAATTTATAAAAGATTAAAAAAAAAAAAACACTTTTATACAAATATTAAAAACATAACATGTAACAAGTTTAATCATGTGTCATTGAAAAATAAAGGCATTTGTGAGTGACCTTCATGGCCATATGCGAGGATAGTTTCATTCTTATCCTTGATGCTACCCACCACTACCCACTAGATCCGACCAGGATCACTACCCACCAGATCTGAGCAAAATAAATAGTCATTGGAAGTTGCCATCCGATATTGGCCTAATTGTTAATAGTAAGCGCGTCAAGATCTAGCTCACCATCCCCCCGCAGGCAGGGCCATTGATAGGTAATTCAAGAGTTCTCACTAGGCCTGCATACCCCCTCTAGTCAACAAAATCAAAGGAAATTGATAACTAGCATGATAGGAAAAGATAGTAGTCATATTGTACAAGGCTCCTTCTAAAGCAGGGAAGAGGAGGTATTCCTAAAAAATGACCAACCTTTCAATCTATCTCCATCCTAGTTTCTTCTCAATATGGAAGGTATGCTTGCTCTCACTTTTTATCAAAGAGTTATTACTCTCGATTAATAAATTATGGATATCATCTAGAGCAAACCCAACTTCTATTTCTCATTGTTTGCTCCGACATCCACCCAACACCCGAAAAAATCTGTCAAAACTCTTGGTCAAGATCGTTCAGAGTCTAGAAACAATTTTTGTTCAATAAGTTGGTCAATCTTTCTTTCGTTTTGGTGATTTTATGTCCACTTATTTTTTTGAGTGCATATACCTTGATCTTTTAATGAGCCAAACTATTGTCAAGTCATCGTGGAGTTAAGTCATGTGACTTTGGCTTCTAAAATACTATCCTTTGTAAAAGGGAATCATAATAAGCCTTAACAATTGGTCTAAGGTCACGATTCACATGTCAGAGAGTACTATTTTGCCTCTCTTATCTGTGGACCAAGGCACCATTTTGATTAAAATTGTCAACTCTCATTAGCAAATTGGGCCCATTAATATTTAAATCGCATAATAACTGATAGAGTAGAGGGTAACAAGTTAGAATGGAAATAAACTATTTCTCATTAGCAAATTGGGCCTGTTAATATTTAAATCATACAATAACTGATAGACTATAGGGTAACAAGTTAGAATGTGTTAGCACTAGAAGTCACCCCTGCATTGCTTGCAGGAGCAGAGCCTAACACCCATCAGTTTTATGTCATGATTTATTTAATGGGGTGATCGGATGGGTGAAGACTCGAGATAATATAGCTTTAACTCGGGAAACTGGGTCTGGTATGTATAGAGCAAGGGAGGTCTTTGTAGTGTACCAAATGCTCTGCTACCAATTTGTAGCGCACCCTTTCACTACTCCGGGGTTCCCAACCCCCTCAGTTTAACTATTTTGTACATGAAATTATAAACAAATGCATTTAACAGAATTAAACACACTCAAACACAGAGTAAAATATAGGGCTACTGCTATAATTAATCATTCCATAGCATTTATCATTAATTCATTCACACAGCGGAAAACATGATACAAAACAACATAGTCATGTCAAATGTGATAAACATAACTCATATTACTTATCTTTTATTTGCTGTAGAAAACACCCACCAAGTGCAGGCCTTCCACGAACCTCCCAGCCTTAGACCACACTGTTCATCAACTCAACAGTAGGTCACCCCCGAGCTGGGATCGAGATCCACCCCAGGGCAAGGAATCTAGACTCAGGCAGAGGTTACAGGGAAGATAACACATACACATTCAACAAGAAGAGGCTCTCCCAGGAAACTCCCACGCTCACTGCCCACAGACTCGCATTCCCCACATGCCTGTTCCACCCCAGGAGAGTGCACCTTCTCTGTCACCTAGACAGTCCTTCGGCTGCCAGTCTCCCTTACCTTGGGTTACAGGAACAGACCGGACTGGAATTCTCTGGGCTCTATAGCAGCTACAGGGGTTCCTTCCAGGAGTTCTCTTCTCCCTCTGCGCACTCTCTCACCTGGAGGAGTCACTCACAGGCCAACAAACCTCACGCAGTCTAGCACTACGTGGACACAGCAATCCACCGGAAACACAGACACAGGTTTCCCCAAATCGGTTCAACAGTCACTGGATGATCTCACAACAATCATTTCGGAACAAGGACTTCACACCCAGGCTAACTCAGCTTTCCCGAACTACAAGATTTCCTTCCCGAAATCCTCACAGGCTTCTCGCCAGCTGGGAATTACTCTCACAGGTTATCTCAGAGACACGGGTTACTCAGAGTCAGACACAGACTCCACAGCTCTGGACATGGTGTACACGATTTCCTCCCGACCCAACGCAGGCTTTACGACTTCCAGAGATAAAACCAGGGTATTTCGGCAGATGGCCTACCAGATCCCCCGCCCAGAGGTTCGGCTCCCGAATCCCCGAAAAAACCCCCACCCACGGTTCAGCTTAAGGCTTATATTTGCATGCACCAGGGTTGATACTTGTCCCCCTGGGAACTGCATGCGTTCCATCCGTATGCCTTCCTCCCACCACTTGGGAAATCACGTGTCCTTCTAAAAGGACTTAGGATAAATAATATGCACATGGCTCTTTTTGGAAATAATATTAAAATATTATTCCAAGCCTAAGCCCCCTAGGCTTAGCCCC
>ML813660.1:17950-55556 GCA_009831015.1 Picea engelmannii | reverse complement strand
GGTCGGTCTGCACTGGCGGTATTTATATTTTATTAATTGACCTGCATACATACAAGTATATCACAGGCTCCTGGCCTTCAACACTTAGGCTCCCTGGCCTAACAAAACACATAAGCCTACAGCTTATACAAAACTTGTCTCACTAGCCTATAGAACATATTTACAATTCTTTGCATCTAGCATGATCTGT
This sequence comes from Picea engelmannii, assembly GCA_009831015.1. NCBI lineage: Eukaryota > Viridiplantae > Streptophyta > Pinopsida > Pinales > Pinaceae > Picea > Picea engelmannii. The sequence goes on along the minus strand of ML813660.1, from coordinate 55,366 downwards.
AACGGGGCTCGGCCTTGGGGACACTACAGTCTTGATCCAACTTCTGTCAGTAAGTTGATTAAAGGGTGGTAGATGAAAGACTTGTGAGAAGGGTGAGTAAGATTGTCTCGGGCAACAGGCCTTTGGAAGCTTGAAGAAGAAAAACTCGGAAGCCAAGATCCTCTTGGTCCAGAGTTTCAAAGAGTTGAGGGCTGACCCGATTGAATCCTTCAATTCCAAGTCGCTTCAGCATTGAGAACATCATAAGAACCGATTAGAAACAATGTGACTATTATAGTGATCCAACCTACATCATCCTATAACAGCCACAACTCGACTGGATCCTCCAATTCCGAGTTGTTCTAACACAGTAAACAAAGAAATTGAAGGGAAGCTGACATCTATAAAGTAAGAAATCTCAAATGCTTTTTACATTAACTAGAGCGACCAGCGCTTCATCAAAACCTTACAATCGGGAGCTTTGCTCAACCATCGATGCTTACAAAATACCAAGATTGAGTCTATATACTCAGGAAAATTCACCTCACAGAGGCGTGCCCAATCACCCAAGGCTTGGTGTCCCTTCAGTCAAACTCATACCAATATCTTTCTTTAAGTGTCACCTTAACTACACATGGCTCCTGTAAGGAGGGTAGCTGAGCCATTAAGTGCTCGGCTAGCGTGTGTAGACTTCTCTGTCGAGTTGAGGACTTCGGCATGGCTTCTTTGAGAAAATCGATACACAGGACCTCTGTGAGCAGGCAGCTCGCTAGACCCTCCATTCCCCTCACTTAATGACTGAAAGGAGGTTTCAACCACCCGCTCTTGTCTTCATTTAATTCAATGCTAGAAACAGTATTGAGATCAGGTCCGATGGCGCCTGGAGATCACGATGATCCCCTCTGTAACTGAACTCGGTGCCTTTGGCCTTCTTTACGCAGCTCCTTTCTTCCTCCAAGTGACCATGGACTGTGACCACGTGCCTATCCCCAAGGAGCTTTCGGCGTTCGCGAATATGAAGGGGCTGATACTTACTGATCGAAATCGCGATGAGTGATATGCTGAGACGAATTAATCTGGCACCACATGTCCCTCTAGATCTGACGACTCTTAACCCTCCCGACGATACCGTGGGCCCCGGGTCCAGGACTCTCCCGGCGCCTCGTGCATCAGAATATAATGAAGCTGCTCTTTGCGTCTTAGAGTCGCGATGGGCGAAATGCCGAGATGACTCAATTTGCTGCCAGGTGCTCCCTTTAGATGGACGGCTGAAAATGCTTCGTGATGTCGCGGGCCCCAGCTTTGGTCTTTCGGCGCTGTCGGGGTTTGGGGTTTCGCGATGTTCAAATACATAAAACATTCACCCTTTGCACTCGCGACTGTCGAAAAGTTGACGTGACAGGATCTCGTGCCACGTGCCCTTTGAGATGAACGACTGTCATCCATTTCTGAACATGCTATGAGCGTTATCCATTGCGCTAATCTTAGTGCAGCTTTGCTAATCGCGATTTCCCGCCCACCGTTGATCTGATTCTTTGGATACATCCTGAACGTTGAAATCGGAGCGCTCGCTCACTTGACCTGGGCATGAAATGGATTTCTTTTGTGTGCTGCGTTTGGGCGCTTCTCGCGCAACCTGCAGACTCGGATATCCCTATGCCAAAGACAAGTAATGTTGCTAACATTAGGCTCGATAGGGAATAGAGTCATCCCTGTGATGCTCTAAGGACTCATTTTGCAGTTCCAGTGCCTTGCTGTTGGGCTATGGAGTCATTATTAAGCTGAAAAATAAAAAAGAAAATGAACAAAGAAACAAAAGGAAAATATTTACAAACAAAGGAGCCATCCGAGACTCAAACAAAACATTTCTTCATAAAATGCCCATTCACTGGGCTGCTGAAAACTTCTTCACCTTCCAAACCCTGCAACCTGTAAGTGTTATTTGAGAAAGTCTCAGAGATTTTGAAAGGCCCGATCCACAGGGCTTCAAATTTGTTGTGTTTGCTCTTATCTTGCTTAGGGGCATCCCATTTCAACACCAGGTCTCCTATCTGGAACCGCTCCTTCTTGGCCTTCTTATCGAAAACCTGCTTGATCTTTTGCTAATGGTCCTGAATTTTGTCTACTGTCTGCTCCCTAGCCTGCTGGACCTCCACTAGCTGATGAATCCTTCTGATCATGTCATCAGGCTCCTCCTGATGGTCCTGGAGGAATTTTTCTACAGGAATGGCTAAATGAGAGGGGAAAACGACTTCCGCTCCATAGACTAATTGGAAAGGAGAGACGCCGATAGATCTTTTTGTGGTCACTCGGTCAGCCCATAGAGCAAATTTTAATTTGGAATGTCAGGCCTTCTTGTTGTCTTCCAGCAGCCTTTTGATGATCCTTATTAGGCTTTTGTTGGAGGATTTTTCTAAACCGTTTCCCTGTGGGTAATATGGGGTGGAGTGAATCAGCTTGATTCTGAACTGCTCACAGAACTTAGCCAACGACTCAGACCCGAAAGCGGTTGCGTTATCGGTGACAATTTTACTCGAGCAGTCGAATCTCATGATGAGGTCCTCCAGGAATCCAATGATTACCTTGTGGGAAGCACTCCTTGTAGGGATAGCTTCAATCCACTTGGTAAAGAAATCTGTAGTAGTCAGGATCCACCTGTGATGCCCACTAGAAGCAGGGTGAATTTCTCCAATGAAATCTAGGCCCCACTGCTGGAAAGGTCCTAAAACCGCCACCTGATTTAACGGAAGAGACTTGAGGTGATGCTTTCCTGCAAATTTTTGACATTTGATGTAGGCTCTGACCCTTTTGCAGACGTCAGTGAACACGGTAGGCCAGTAGTATCTAGCCCTGAGGATTTTGTGGGCTATGGCTTTCTAGAAATGGTGCCCTCCACACAAGCCACTATGAAATTCAACCACGATCATTTCGGCCTCTTGTGGACTCATGTATTTTATAAGCACCCCCAGGGGGTCTTTCCAGTATAACACTTGATCGATCAAGCAGTATCTGACTGCCTTGAGCTTCAGAGCTCTTGCTTTGTTCCTTTGCAGGCCGTCTGGGGGCCGCAACTCTTACAGAAAGTATATGACATCCTTATACCAAGGACATAGAGCTAATGGGGGCTCTCTTCGAGGGTCCATTTCAGATAGCCGACTTTGTGGAATTCCTGAGAATTCGTTTATGAAACTTATCCCCAGAGCTTGGCAGTTTGCTTCAGTCAACAACTTGGCTAAACCTTGACCTTTGATCAATTTGGTGGGCCTTATTTCCAGGTCGAATTCTAGGATTTTCGCTATCCATTTACTCCTTCTCCCGTCTATGTTAGGCTGAATAAGAGTGTCTTTAACAGCAGCCGAGGGGACATAGGCAATGATTTTTTACTGCAGGACGTAGGTTTTAAAATCTTTGAGAGTTTTTACTAGAGCATACACCTGCTTCTCCATAGTGTCATACTTGACTTCGGCATCCCTCAATGCTCGACTGAAATAAGCAATAGTCTGCTCTAGCCCAATGTCGTTTGTCTGTAATAGAACAACAACCACCATGTTAGGTGAGGCAAAGGAGAAAATAACGAAATCCTTTGAGTAGTCGGAACTGATAAGAACAGGAGTTTCAGTCAGGGCCTTCTTGATTTGCTCAAAGGAATGTCGTGATTGAGGGGTCCACCTTACTTCATTTCCTTTCTTCAACATGGTGGTTATAAGCTTTACCTCCTCAGCAAAGTTAGGCACAAACCTCCTCAGAAAATTAATTTTACCGAGGAAAGATTGGACCTCCTTCTTGGACCTCGGGATCGATAGGGCTTGTATTGCCTCAACTCTGCTGGGGTCGATTCTGACTCCTTCCACTGATACTATGTGGCCTAGTAACTTTCCCTCCCGCATGACGAACAAAGATTTCTTGGGGTTTAATGAGATGCCGAAATTTTTGCATTTCAGGAAGACCTTCCTGAGATGACGACGGTGTTCTTTATCAGATTTTGAAAACATTGTGATGTCATCCAGATAAACGACCATAAATTTATCCTTTTCCCCAACAAAAGCTATGTCCATGGCACGCGGAAACATTGCCCCTGCATTCATTAATCCAAACGCCATCTTGGCATACATGAATGTGCCCCATGGAGTGGTGAATGTTGTCTTTTCCCTGTCCTCAGGTAGAACAGAGACTTGATTGTAGCCAGAGAAACCATCAATCATGGACATCCTGGAAGCTCCTGTTACCCTCTGCAATATATGTTCCATATTTGGCAAGGGGTAATTATCCTTTCGTAAGCTCATGTTCAGGTTTCTGAAGTCTACACAGAGTTAGATCTCTCCATTATTTTTCCTTACTGGCACCAAGTTGGCCACCCACTCTGAATATCTCAGTGGTACAATGATCTGAGCTTGAAGCAGCTTCTTCACTTCCCTCTCCATGATAGGCAGCAGCATAGGATTGATCTGTCTTAGCTTCTGCCTGAATGGCTTTGCCTCCTCTTTTAATGGGATTTTATGCTCGATGAAAGAGGTGTCATAGGTTTTGAGGTCTTCATAGGTCCAAGCAAAAACATCAGCAAATTCCCTCAAAAGTCCAATGTATTCAAACCTCTGCTCCTTTGTCAGATTTCTTGACAATTTAACAAACTTGGGCTCACTCTCAGTCCCAATGTTGCATAGAATAGTACCAGTGTCATCCTCCGAGGTTTCTCCCTTTAACGACACATCATTTCTATCAAAAATCCTTTCCAAAGGAACTAGTCCCCTTGGAATATGGTTACTGGGCAGCTGCACAATGTTACGCTCTGCAATCTTATTCAGAAAATTACCCCCACCAAGATTTTCTTCAGAGACAGAGTCTTGGTCGATGTGCATCTCTGAAAATTCTTCGACAGTCTCCAAAAACTTCTTGATCTCGAGATCATCCTCGAATACCTTCCAATGTTTGACGTTGTCAGGTATGGAGGGCCTGTATTTCACTTCTACATCATATCTGCATTTAGGTGGAAAGGGTACTTTGAAATTACTTGTTGATGTAGCCAAGGAATCTTCCATCGTGTTCTCCTCTCTTGGGATGAAAGAAATGTTAAATGCTGAGAAGAAACTGTCAACTAGGTCCCACACCTCATTTCTGTAGCTTCTGAGTCGAGAATGCTTAGCCTGATAGGCGTTTCTGATCTGTTGGACCACCAACTCTGCATCTCCAAACACTGCTACTTCCTGAATTCCCATTTCCCTTGTGGCTCTTAACCCCAAGACAAGAGCTTCATACTCTGCCACATTATTGGTAGCTTCAAATTATAATTTGTATGACAGAGATATGATTTCCTAAGCAGGTGACACAAAGACCACTCCATCTCTAGCGCCTTCCCTGGAAGAGGCTCCATCAAAGAACATTCTCCAGACGGGGGTGATGGAGGGAGGAAATTTAGGGGAAATGGGGAGCTGCTTTCTGAGTTCAAGAGGAGGTCAGGAGTATGAGTGAGTTGAAGTACACTGGAACCTAGATTAGTATCTAAGGTGAAAATGGGATGGTTGGTAGGGTTGGCCTCATCACTGATTATATAGGCCAATTGGGCTTCCCTGTATAGTCTTCTATGCTCTCCTCCAAACACTGGGATAGTAGCGTATGAGAGGTCCATCTGCAAGGTTCCCCCCAGTCTTTTTATCCAAGATCTTGATAACAACATACCGAACTTGGGGGGGACATCGGCCACTATAATATCCATGACCACACTTTTCATGGGCAGCTGAAACAAGGTCACGACCAGGTCTTTGATAACTCCTAGACACTGAACCTTTCTGGAGTCAAAGGAATAGAGGCCATGATAGGATCGAGTGACTTCTAGTCCTAACTCTTCCATGACAATTTTGGGAATGAGATTGTGAGAAGCCACTGAATCCATTAAGAAATTGTGCAGTACCTTGTCATGTATGTTCAAGGAAGTGTAGAAGGGAGGGGATGAGTCATTCCTATCTTCTACCATAGGACCTAGAATAACTGCAGGCTTTTCATCTTGCAAATTGATGGAGTCTGTGGGAAGGCTTGAGACATCAGACTGTAAAATCTCATAGAATTTTTTCTTGAACCCTTCATGTTTAATCAATTCTGTCAGGGGCACAGGGATTCTGATATTTTGAATTTTATGCTCGAAATTAAAAGAAGATGAGAGCTTTGGGATTTCTCTTATTTCGAGAGCATGACTCTGGATAATGGGAGAGAGGGGTTGGGTCTTCTTACCTATGTGACTGTATGCTGCTTCATTAGCAGGTTTCTCTGTTCTAGTGGGCTGCTCAGGAACGTTAGGCGCTATAGTCTTTTTCTTGGACCGCAGATCATACCTGCCTTGGCCGCCACTAGTCTTGTCTCCCTTACTCAGTTCATTTAGTTGACTGTCCATAAGAGATTCCTCATATGCTGATTGAGTGAGATGAGGAAAAGGAGGAGTGTCCCCGATGCAATGGATTTCAGGATCCAGCTCATTTGTTTCCCCTTCTTCTCCTTCGGCCACAAAATTATTTTGAAAAGGGGTCTGAATCTTCTGGTCTTCTCTGTCTCTTCCCTTCTCTCTTTGCACATTCGGGGAAGTAAAATTGTTTAGCCTCCTAAAACCTCCTTTGTTTTCGGCATTTTGAGGACCTTTGTATGCTTGCCTCCCTTCCACCCTCATTCTCTCCATCTCTGCATACAGAGATTTCACCATCCTGGTCAGTTCATCCACTTGAGAGTGGGGCATCGATGGGTCAGAAGTCAAGGCTTTCGACCTTCCCTTTCTCCTATCTGCATCGGCCTTGTTTCTCAGTCTGTCAGATGCTAATACATTAGATTCCACTTCTATGGCCGCATCTTGCATTTGAGCCAAGGAGGTGGCTCTTCTTTCTCTCAATAACAGGCAGAAATCGGGGCCAAACGCACTAGCATAAAAAAAATTGGCCGAGGCTTTTGAAGGCTTTATTTCAGCAGGGAATTTATTATACATCTTATTTAATATTTTGGAGAAGTCAGAGATAGACTCTCCATCCATCCTCCTCAAAGACCCAAACTCTGTCATGTAATACATGAAATCCTTCCTATCTCCCCACTGCCTCAGGAAAGCACTATCTAGGGCTTCAATCCCAACAATAGATCCTGGAGCCAATCCTCTAAACCACTTCCTCACTTCGCCATTCAGGCTCTGGATGAAGACTCTCATCCAAACATCTTCATTTTTAATGTTGAGGTTATCTGCGTAACTGTAGAAAGCAGCCAGGTGCTCTTCCGCAGTTACGTCCCCTTCCCCGGTGAACTTGGGCATGCATTTCAAGTAATCTCCAACAGGGAGAGGATTCATAGGATGGGGTAGAACTAAGGGAGTGTATCTGGACGCAACTATGGAGTCCATTCTATTCAGAGGGGGATTAGCACCAACCATAGGAATATTAGGTAGAGGAGAACTGGGAGGAGAGGGAGTTTGCGAAGGGGCTACTGGGAATGAGTCCCGAAGTGGAGTTGGAAACAAGAGGGTATTTAAGGAGAAGGCTAGCGAGCTCAAGTCAGTTGGTGCTTCTCTCTGCACAGGAGTAGTAAAGATAGGAGTGGGGAAATCTTTTGTGGTTGAGGGTCTACGCCAAGGTATAGCTTCAGGGGAGAGGGGAGTGACAAGGTCTTGTCCCTCCGGTCCTAGACCAGGAGAGGAAAACTCAATAGGAACACTCCCGAAATTTAGGAAACGAGAAACTTCAGAAACAGGTCTGTCAAGAAACTAAGGAGGAGAAAAAGGAGTTCCCACAGAAGGATATGGCAGATTACCTGGTTCGGTGGTGGAAGCTTCTTCTTCATAGGCCTTTCCCTTTCTGAGCACCACTTTAGGATCTATTTCAGGCGTAGCTAGAGGCAACTGTGGATGAGATCGCGTATGCCTGCCTCTGAAAGCCACAATTAATACGGCAGGTTCGCCCCAGTGGGGTCATCACAATGGATTCGCCAGGTGCACAACAACAATCTTGATAATTCTGATATATGATACACCTTCAGAATCAGTTAATCGTTGTCGTTCAATCCCGGGGAAAATATTCAACTTCGTCCCCGACAATGGCGCCAAAAATGTTAGCGCTAGAAGTCACCCCTGGATTGCTTGCAGGAGCAGAGCCTAACGCCCATCATTTTTATGTCACGATTTATTTAATGGGGTGATCGGATGGGTGAAGACTCGAGATAATATAGCTTTAACTCGGGAAACTGGGCCTGGTATGTATAGAGCAAGGGAGGTCTTGATCCAACTTCTGTCAGTAAGTTGATTAAAGGGTGGTAGATGAAAGACTTGTGAGAAGGGTGAGCAAGATTGTCTCAGGCAATAGGCCTTCGGAAGCTTGAACAAGAAAAACTTGAAAGCTAAGATCCACTTGGTCCAGAGTTTCAAAGAGCTGAGGGGTGACCCAACTGAATCCTTCAATTCCAAGTCACTTCAGCGTTGAGAACATCACAAGAACTAATTAGAAACAATGTGACTATTACGGTGATTCAACCTACATCATCCTATAACAGCCACAACTCGACTGGATCCTCCAATTCCGAGTTGTTCTAACACAGTAAACAAAGAAATGGAAGGGAAGCTGACATCTATAAAGTAAGAAATCTCAAATGCTTTTTACATTAACCAGAGCGACCAACGCTTCATTAAAACCTTACAATCGAGAGCTTTGCTCAACCATTGATGCTTACAAAATACCAAGACTGAGTCTATATACTAGGAAAATTCACCTCACAGAGGCATGCCCAGTCACCCAAGGCTTGGTGTCACTTCAGTCAAACTCGTACCAATATCTTTCTTTAAGTGCCACCTTAACTACGCATGGCTCCTGTAAGGAGGGTAGCTGAGCCATTAAGTGCTCGGCTAGCGTGTGAAGGCTTCTCTGTCAAGTTGAGGACTTCGGCATGGCTTCTTTGAGAAAATCGATACACGGGACCTCTGTGAGCAGGCGGCTCGCTAGACCCTCCATTCCCCTCACTTAATGACTGAAAGGAGGTTTCAACCACCCGCTCTTGTCTTCATTTACTTCAATGCTAGAAATAGTATTGAGATTAGGTCCGATGGCACCTGGAGATCACGATGATCCCCTCTGTAACTGAACTTAGTGCCTTTGGCCTTCTTTACGCAGCTCCTTTCTTCCTCCAAGTGACCACGGACTGTGACCACATGCCTATCCCCAAGAAGCTTTCGACGTTCGCGAATATGAAGGGGTTGATACTTACTGATCGAAATCACGATGAGCGATATGCCAAGACGACTTAATCTGGCACCACATGTCCCTCTAGATCTGACGACTCTTAACTCTCCCAACGATACTGTGGGCCCCGGGTCTGGGACTCTCCCGGCACCTCGCGCATCGGAATATAATGGAGCTGCTCTTTGTGTCTTGGAGTCGCGATGGGCGAAACGCCGAGATGAATCAATTTGCTGCCAGGTGCTCCCTTTAGATGGACGACTGAAAATGCTTCGTGATGTCGCGGGCCCCAGCTTCGGTGCTTTCGACACTGTCGGGGTTTGGGGTTTTGTAATGTTCAAAGACATAAAACCTTCACCCTTTGCACTCGCGACTGTCGAAAAGCCGACGTGACAGGATCTCGCGCCACGTGCCCTTTGAGATGAACGACTGTCATCCATTTCTGAACATGCTACAAGTGCTATCCATTGCAATAATCTTAGCGCATCTTTGCTAATCGCGATTGCTCGCCCACCGCTGATCTGATTCTTTGGATACATCATGATCGTTGAAATCAGAGCGCTCGCTCACTTGACCTGGGCCCAAAATGGATTTCTTTTGTGTGCTGGTTTTGGGCACTTCTCGTGCAACCTGTAGACTCAGATATCCCTATGCCGAAGACAAGTAATGTTGCTAACAGAATGGAAATAAAATGTTGCACATTAACACTATTTGAAAAATAACTTATGAAGCCACTTTTATTTTATTTTTTGTACTTCTGCTTCCTTATAAATATGAGGATAGATCATTCTAGGGATTTTAGTTGCATCATAATAAAAAAATTCTAGTTTTACTCCCCTTAAACCCAATAATATCACCATATGTATCCATTATATAATTCATGTGTAACTTTGGTATGGATCACCAATTATCAGAATAGACAATAAGGGATATTTGGACTCATTCAAATACGTGTGTGGTTGGACTAATTTTTTTGGAGAAAATGATAATCCCATGGAACTAAGCGATGCAATTCTAGTTCAGGAAACCGGGCAACAAGCCACAAGGACTAGCGTCGTCACTAGAGGTGTAACACCCTGTTTCCCCAAGTTTGTAAATATAACTATATGGGCCAAGGAACTATGGAAAACTTAAATGTGTGAATGTTTGATTTGATGGGCCTTATGTAGAAGGTTGATGAATGTAAATTATGATTATTTTAATAGAAAATGGTTACGTGTTGCATGACTGCTGAAAGAGGGGATGTGCTAAGAGAGACCACAAAATGCTGTGAAAGGTGGTGGAGGGGACCAGAGATGGTTGCGTTAACCTCCATCGAACCAATACCATGCTGGAATTAATTTGCTCAAATCAGAACAACCCCCTGACCCAAGAATGAATAGCCGTCGGGCTGGTAGGTGGAAAGGCCTCCTCAAGAGTTAATGAGGGGATGGGGAAGAACAACCATTCGTAAGGCTCCCAGACCTGACCACGGACTGGAAATTCAAGCCACACACAATCTTACAGAGGAAGGCAAGAAAGGAAGTGTGGTGGGCAGGGAAGACCCATGAAGAAAATGTAGAGACGAGAGAGGAAGCTCTTGGGTCCAAGGAAGGACTAAAAGAGGAAAAATGAGTTCTGATCACAAAAAAATAGAGACTGAGCCAAGAGAAGGAGAGTAACCTTAGTCCTCATCTACTTCTATATTGGGAGAAGGAGAGTAACCTTCTTCCTCAATTTTGTTGAACTGTAAGTAAGAGATTTAATCTCAAAGCATCATGGCTTAAGCTCGGGGGTGGCCAGTGATAAATCCATTGGGAATGATTGAGCCTATGGTTAGGTGGAATTGAGCATCCCTTTCAGCAGTTGCATCACGCTATATGGTTCTGATAAGTGTTTTCTTGCCTTATGCTTTGAATTGTAAATAATGGATGTATGCGAGTATTTATATGTTTATAAAGGGTTCTTTCTTTGTAGTAAATGATTAAGTTATGAACATGTGTTTTCTTTCCCTCAAGAGCCTATGGTTCTACTTGATTTTTCCATACACCTATGTTTAGTTATTCAAAGGCACTTTCCCAGGGAACCACATCACCGTTCTAGATTCAAAGCAAGCCTTTTGGAATAGATACCATTTTGGTAACCCCACAAGTTACTTTTCCTTGATTCATAGCTTAAATATCTGCGAGTTGGGAAGGTGTTCCTTCCAGATCAATGGTCTAAAAGACTCTAAACTTGCGCCTATTTCCTTAACCAAAAACTCGACTAAGAGCAAGGATCATAGTCCAAGGGTTATACGAGGACCCACGTGACCTGGGTCTAGGAACCTTGGAGCTTGAGGCTCCAAGATGTCAAATCGTTACGACCGTTGATCTAAGGATGGATATTGAGGGTGGGAGTTCATTGCGGAGTGTGAAGGTGAAAGTAGCGAATGCACTAGTTCACGACCCGCAATTCACCATTGTCATTGATCTCGTCGGCTTGAAGATCAATGACTCTGATTTGACCAAGTTGGACGAGTAATTTCAGATTGTGGGGGGTGAGCTCCCTGATAAATAGTACGCACGTTGGGACCTCGCAATTGTTGTGAATCATCAATTGGCAGACACCTAAGTATCGGTTTGATCACGGCCGCTCGACCCTGATTAGTTGTGAGATGGGTGGTCGTGAGCCCTCTTGGAAAAACGAGGAGTAACAGAGTCCCTCAGTACCATCGGTCTGAGAAGAATCGCAAAGCTCAGAAGATATATTGTTTTCAAGAGTGAAGGTGGGACCTGAGATAGCCGGACTCGCAAGGGGAAATGAAGGCTGAGGCCTTGAACATCTACCAAACTCTCCCAAGTTGGAAGACGTCAAAATACCGAACCGTTAGATTAGTGTCTAGGAAAGCAGAGGAGAAACATTGGGAAGGAACAAATCCTAACCATCAGATCTTAGTGCGAAGGGACGATAGTCATCCAATCTAAGGTATGGTGCATGAGTTTAAATGTTGGTGTGAATGGGAGGATGGACTGGACAAGGTCCCGAAGTCTTGAAGTTGATCCTAGCCATTGATCGCCAGGAGATACGTGTCAGCAGATTAGTGACTCTAGAGGAATCACTTTGAGATTTTCAGAATTGAGAGTTGAAACTCTCGAAGTCTGGAAAGCCAGAGACAAGAAGCATTTACCAACCATCAGATCGAAAGGGACACATGGCAGAGATCTGTTTCCCTCAGGTGGAAGTAAAGTTTGAGATTTGAGGTTCTTGAGTCCTAGAAACCCGAAGGAGATCTGAACCGTCAGATCTAGCAGGACACATGATGACAGATCGTAGACTTCAGAGAAATCACTTCGAGAGTTTTCTAATTGAGATTTGAAACTCCCGAATCTCGAAGTGTCGAATGGACGAAGTGCCAAAGTGCCAAAGTGTCGAAGCACCGAAGGGTCGAAGTGTTGAAGGGCTGAAGCACCGAAGTGTCGAAGCGTCGAAGTGCTAAAGCACCAAAGGGATGAAGTGCCGAAGCGTCGAAGTGCCAAAGTGTTGAAGTGCCGAAGGGCCGAAGCGCCAAAGTGCCGAAGCACCAAAGTTTTGAAGTGTTGAAGAGCCGAAGTAGATCTGAACTGTCAGATCTAGAGGACAGGTGGTGTGAATATGTGGATTTCATGTAAAGACCCGAAGTAAACGTCAACCGTCTGATCGTCTGAAGTAGATCTGAACTGACAAATCTAGAGGACAGGTGGCGTGAATCTATGGATTTCGAGTAAAGACCCAAAGTAAATGTCAGTCGTCAGATCATCCAAAGTAGATCCAAACCGTCAGATCTAGAGGATAGGTGGCGTGAACCTGTGGATTCCAAGTGAGGACCTGAAGAAAACTTCGACCGCTGGATCATCCGAAGTAAATCTCAAACGTTGGATTGCCAAGGTGAATCTGAGCCATTACATACCGTCTATTCAGGAGAAGGCAAGGCTTGAAAGTTGAGAAGCCTAAAGTCCGAACGTCTAGAAATCTGAAGTAAATCTCCACTATCCGATCAACCAAAGAGAAGCTGATTTGTCATATCGCCCGAGGTGAATATCAACCATCGAATCATCCGAAGTGGATTTGAGCCGTCAAATTCAGAGGAGGCGTGGTGTAGATCTGAGAACTCGGGATAAATATCTGAAGTAATTCATAGCCGTCAGATCTAAGGGAGGTGTGGAGCAAATATGGGGACTCTGGGTAAACACCTGAAGTAATCCTCGATCGTCATATCAAGAAGATACGCGTTAGTATATTATAGCCTTTGGATAAAATCCATTGGGAAAGAGGGGGAAGTTTGAGATTTGAGATCTCAGAAGTCCTAAACCCGAAGGAGATCTCAGTCGTTGATCGAGAAGAGGACAACAGAACCGTTGATCCAGCTGAGAGGCCAACTACCTGAAGTAAGGGTGGAACCATTGATTAGGAGGACAGGTGTCTGCATATCATCAACTCAAAATATTTAAGTACGAAAGAGAGCAGGGTTTGAGAGTTGAAACTCTCGAAACCCGAAACCACGAAGGAGATCTCGCTCGTTGATTTTGCAAGAGGTTAGATTTGATCCATAGGTCTGGGAGGGGAAAATATGAACCACCAGTTTTATAAGTACCATCAAGATCAAGAGATTGATGATTTTGTAGCATAGTAGGGATAGGATTTGCACGGGCATTAAAAAGTTGAGGGTGGGCCGCAATTCAAACCGTCGTTTTGAAAGGAGGACACGTGGAGGCTCGAGGAGAATTGCGAGATGAAAAACAGTTTGATTCAAACTGCCTTTGGCCATGCCTAGAATCAAGTGGTCCCATAAGGTCAGTGCCCAATGTCACATCAAGAGGGGGCTTATCCAGAAATGGAGCTAACACCCAGTACTCAGAGATTTTGCAAGGGAGCGAAAGGGGAGGTCACGGGTGCCATTGAACCTGCACCAAGGAGCTGAAAGGTTCTGTGTTTGATTACAAAATGAGACCATCAAGGTCTCAAAGAGTCATTGGGATTCAGAATCAGAGATGCTTGACTGGAAGACCGGGCTGGTTCCCGGACTGTCCAAATTAGAACCTGTAGAGAGATAGGATTTATTCCTGTAAGGAGGACAATTTTTTTTTTTTAATTTTAGCCTGTCGTGGGTGTGTGACAAATTGGTATCAGATCATGGTTACAACACTTGGTATTCTTGGGCTCATGGACAATTCACTTCAAAACTCTATTTGGACTACTTTTGAAAATGACACTCTACCTTACCTCTTTCTTAAAATGTCTGATTTAAAAATGTTAGTAAAGAAAATAATGAAATTTTCTACTGTGTGTATGCATTTAAGAGATTGAACCATGTATTGTTCATAAACTAATAGATTTTTAGCTAACAATAAGTGTTTTTGGCAACACTCGAGCAGTTAGTAATCATGGGAAAACTTCAAGACTAAAGGATGGTGATGTGTCATGAAGTGGGGGATGGCTCCCACAATAGAGACAAAGAATATGATGAAAGGAGGGTGACGAAAAACCCTCCAGACCTGGTTGAAACTGTAAGGAGCCTCAAGGCCAAATTACAAAGTTGCAAGGATGACAATGAGAGATTGATAAAGGAGAAAGAAAAAAAAATATAAATTAACGCAGTCTTACTACAGAGCTTATCCGACATACAGAGACAACTATAGGACAAACCCACAACCATTCATGTGGACCGAAAACATAAGAAGAGAAGTCAAAGTCCACTTGAGATCCAAAAACATGAATCCACAAGTGACCACACTAGGATAAGTACCTCGAAGAAGTCCCATCCTGGAGGTAGGAGACACCCATCGGTATATTCCTCGGGAAATGAAGTTGGCAACTCTGAAGGATCTTCTAGTAGCAAAGAGAGCTCACATTCTAGAAGGAAAGGAAATAAGTGGAATCATTCCAAAACTCATGATCCTGAAGAGTTCAAGAAATCCAAACCACCCTCTTTCGATGGAGAGATTAAGAAGGGAGAAGAGGCTAAATCCTGACTTCTTGGCTTAAAGAAATACTTCAGAGTCCATGACTACTCTGAAAACTTGAAGGCTCTAATAACCATCTTCAACCTGAATGGAAAGACTTCCATTTGGTGGGAAGACCTTAGGAATGTGAGAGGAATCCATGAGAAGGACTTGTCATGGAAACAGTTTGAGAAATACTTCAGGAAGCAGTGTCTGTCAGAGATATACATGGATGGGAAGACTAAGTAATTCTATGAGCTCAGACTAGGGTAGCTCACCATGGATGAATTTGTCAATAAATTCCTTGAATTATTGAGGTATGTACCCTACATAAAAGATGAAAAGGTAAAAATGGAATGGTTCATTCATGGGTTACCTTAGACCTACCGGGATAGAATTGAGTTCGACAAACCGAAGACCTTAGAAGAAAATATCTGAAAGGCGAGGTATTGTTATGAATAGTTTGGGAGTAAGACACGACATCACAAGGACTGGAAGAAGGAGAGTAGTTCGGGATTCCATATGAAGCGGTTCAAATCCTCAAGATTCAAGAACTATATAAAAAATTCTAGAAGGAGCCTTCCTACTAGAAGTGTATATCATCAAAATTTCCCCTCTCAAAGTGGAAATAAAACTTTTAAGACATCCCCAGGAAAGACTGATAACCTAAAGAAGGAACCCTTAAAATGTTGGGGTTGTGGAGAGGATCATAAATTGAGGGACTTCCCACACAGAGAACAAAACAATAAGAAAGTATACAACATCCAAGAAGCGACCACCATCAATAAAGTGGCTAGGAGCATGCCATGAATCTATGCAGCCTTCGACAATAATCAATCTGACCACCAAGATTCAATAGTGAAGCTGGAAGGTATGATCGTCGGCCATCTAGTTTCTGTTTTAATTGACCTGGGTTCTAATTTTAGTTATGTGGCCCCTCAGACTATTGATAAGTGTAAACTGCAATCAATTAGACATGTTAAAAGGTGGTTGGTGCAATTAGCCACTGGGACCAAAAGAAAAGTGGCAAAGGTCATACCAGCCTGTCAATTCATCATGGGTGGATTTCCCACCCAAGCGAACCTTAACATACTTCCCCTGGGATCTTATGACTTGTTTATTGGTATGGATTGGTTGGCTTCTTACAAAACTAAACTGGATTGTTATCATAAAACTTTAGAATGTGTAAATGAGGAAGGGAGAAAGATGACCCTCCAAGGGATTCAAAAGCCTGTCTCAGTGAGACAAATATCAGCCCTTCAAATGAAAAAGTATTGCAGAAAGGGGTATTCCTTATATGCCATACAAGTATTAGAATTTGCTGAGGATGAAAAACCAAACCTAGAGGACCACCCCATATTAAGAGAATACAAGGACGTGTTCCCAGAAGAAGTACTAGGTTTACCTCCGAGAAGAGATATTGACTTCTCGATAGAACTTACACCAGGAGTGGTACAAACATCTAGAACACCATATAGGATGAGCACACCAGAGATGGTTGAGATCAAACTACAACTAAAGGAGATGATGGACAAATGATACATCCGACCCAATGTATCTCCGTGGGGAGCGCCTGTCTTGTGTGTGAAAAAAAATATGGCACACTTTGACTGTGCATAGATTACAAACAACTCAATTAGACAACCATAAAGAAAAAATACCCCTTAGCCAAAATCGATGACTTGTTCCACCAATTGGGAGGTGCTACCATCTTCTCGAAGATCGACTTGAGGTCTGGATACCACCAAGTCTGGATTAAGGATGAAGACATCCACAAAACAACCTTCATAACGAGGTATGGTCACTATGAATTTGTGGTGGTGCCATTTCGGTTAACCAATTCCCCCGCCAATTTTATGTGCTTGATGAATAATGTACTCAACAAATTTCTAGACAAATTTGTATTGGTTTTCATTGATGATATCCTAATATACTCCAAGAACAAGGAGGAGCACAAATAACATCTTAGACTTGTACTTCAAGTACCAAGAGGGCACCAACTCTACGCTAAGTTTAGCAAGTGTGACTTCTTTCAAAATCAAGTCCATTACTTAGCCCATGTCATTTCTAAGGAAGGGGTGGCAGTGGACCCTGATAAGATCAGATCTATTATGGAATGGCATACCCCAAAAGATGTATCAGATATCGGATCCTTCATGGGCTTAGCAAGATACTATAGAAGGTTCATAAAAGGATTTTCCAAGATTGGTTGTCCAATCATTGCCCTTCAGAGAAAGGGGATCAAATTCATTTGGACATTAAAATGTGAAGAAAGATTTCAGGAACTGAAATACCTTCTGACCCATGCACCCATGCTAAAGATTGTAGACCCAGATAATGATTTCCTCATATGTATAGATGTTTGCAAGGAAGGACTCAGAGGAGTCCTTATGCAAGAGGGACGTGTAATTTCCTATGTGTCCCAGAAATTAAATGAACACGAGATCAATTATGTGACCCATGACCTAGAGTTGGTTGCCATAGTACATGCTTTAAAAATGTGGAGGCACTACCTCCTGGGAAGGAGATTTGTGCTTATGACAGACCATTGTGGGTTGAGGCACCTTTTTGATCAACCGAAACTCAATGCTAGGCAAGCTAGGTGGATGGCTCTCCTAAGTGAATTCAATTTCGAAATCAAACACATAAAAGGAAAGGAAAATAGGGTGGTCGATGCCCTTAACAGAAGTATAAAAATGATTCATCTGACAACAATAAGCACATGTGAAACGAATTTCAGGGAAAGAGTCAGAAATGTACAAGAGACAGATGCATTCTTCAAGACCGTGACCTCATACCTAAGACAAGAGCCTACAGGGCTGAAGTATGAAGGCTACCAGATGCTTGAGGGAGGGCTATTGACTTAAATAAACATATTGTATATTCCAAACTGTGACGAATTGAAGAGGTTCATAATGGATGAAATACATAAGAGACCATATACTAGTCACCCAAGATATCAAAATATGATCATGGCCACTAGGAAACAGTTATATTGGCCTGGGTTGAAGAAAGACATAACTAACTATCTAGCTAAGTGCCTAGAATGCTAGCAAGTTAAGGCAGAACACTGGAATCTAACGTGATTATTACAGCCCCTACCAATCTCATAATGGAAATGGGAAACCATCTCCACGGATTTCATCACCGCATTACGAAAGTCGACCAAGCTAAATGATTCCATCATGGTCATGGTGGACAAAAGTAAATCTGGTCATTTCATTCCTGACAAATCAATTTGCAAGGCCATATATATTGCAAATATCTTCATGAAGGAGTTATTTAAACTGCATGGCATGCCCAAGTAAACTATATCTGACCGAGATAACAAATTCACTTCAAGCTTTTGGAAATCCCTAATGGCTGGTTTTGAGACAAAATTGTTGTTCAACACAACTTATCACCCTTAAATTGATGGGCAGATAGAAAGAGTGAACCAAATAGTAGAAGACATGCTAAGGATGCATGTAATGCATCAACATAAGAAGTGGGAAGACTACCTACCATTGGTAGAGTTTGCCTACAACAACGGTAATTGGGAATCCCTGGAGATGAGCCATTTTGAAGCCCTCTATGGTAGACAATGAAAGATTCCAATTAGCTGGAGTAACCCAGTGGACATAATTACAATCAGACCCGACATGATGAAAGAAATGGAACAACAAGTGGTTCAGATAAGACAAAATCTAAAGATTTCTCAGGATAGACATAAAAGTTACGCCAATAGAAAGAGAACTCCTAGAGAGTTCAAGACCAAAGACCATGTCTATCTCAGAGTTAGACCCAGGAAGAGTTCTTTGAGAATGGGAGCCTGTGCCAAGTTGGCACCTCGGTATGTGGACCCTTTGAAGTCTTAGATAGAGTGGGACATGTAGCCTATAGGTTAGCACTTCCTCCCACTATAAAAGCACATAATGTCTTTCATGTTTCATTATTGAAGATATATATACATGATGCTAATCATATAACTGACTCGTCTTTGATCCAGGTGGAATCGGAGGGAGAATTCCTGCCAGAACCCCAATGCATATTAGACAGGAATGAAACCTCACTCAGGAACCGAACCATTGCACAAGTCAAGGTGCAATGGAAACACTTTGGCCCATATGAGGCTACGTGGGAAATGGAGGATGCCATGAGACAGGCATATCCGATTTTGTTTACTCCTGTACATACATGTCGTGATAATAGATAGAACATCGAGGAGTATGTTCCTTTAAGGGGGAGGGAATTGTAACACCCTATTTCCCCTAGTTTGTAAATATAACTATATGGGCCAAGGAACTATGGCAAACTTAAATATGTGAATGTTTGATTTGATGGGCCTAGTGTAAAAGGTCGATGAATGTAAATTCTAATTATTTTAATATAAAATGGCTATGTGTTGCATGACTGCTGAAAGAGGGGATGTTCTAAGAGAGACTGTAAAATGTTGTGAAAGGTGGTGGAGGGGTCCAGAAATGGTTGTGTTAACCTCCACCGAACCAGTACCATGCTGGAATTAATTTTCTCAGATCAAAACAACCCCCTGACCCAGGAATGAATAACAACCGAGCTAGTAGGTGGGAAGGCCTCCTCAAGAGTTAATGAGGGGATGGGGCAAACCGCCCATCCGTAAGGCTCTTAGACCTGACCACAGACTAGAAATTTGAGCCACACACAATATTGCAAAGGAAGGAAAGAAAGGAAGTGTGGTGGTTGGGGAAGACCTACGAAGAAAATGCAGAGACGAGAGAGGAAGCTCTCGGGTCTAAGGAAGGACTGAAAGAGGAACAGTGAGTTCTGATCACAGAAAAATAGAGATTGAGCCAGGAGAAGGAGAGTAACCTTCATCCTCATCTGCTTCTGTATTCGGAGGAGAGTAACCTTCATCCCCAACTTTCATTGATTTGGAAGTAAGATATTTAATCTCAAAGCATCGTGGCTTAAGCTTGAGGGTGGCCAATGATAAATCCATTGGGAGTGACTGAGCCTATGGCTGGGTGGAAACGGGCACCCATTTCAGTAGTTGCATAACACTATATGGTTCTGATAAGTGTTTTCTTACCTTATGCT
Source organism: Picea engelmannii (assembly GCA_009831015.1). Taxonomy (NCBI): domain Eukaryota; kingdom Viridiplantae; phylum Streptophyta; class Pinopsida; order Pinales; family Pinaceae; genus Picea; species Picea engelmannii. The sequence goes on along the minus strand of ML813660.1, from coordinate 35,208 downwards.
TTGAATTGTAAATAATGGATGTATGCAAGTATTTATATGTTTATAAAGGGTTCTTTCTTTGTAGTAAATGATTAAGTTATGAATATGTGTTTTCTTTCCCTCGAGAGCCTATGGTTCTGCTTGATTTTTCCATACACCCTTGTTTAGTTATTTGAAGGCACTTTCCCAGGGAACCACATCACCGTTCCAGAGTTGGAGCAAGCCTCTTGGAATAGCTACCGTTTTGGTAACCCCACAAGTTACTTTTCCTTGATAAAGATCTTAAAGATCTGGGAGTTGGGAAGGTGTTCCTTCCAGATCAGTGGTCTAAAAGACTCTGAACTTGTGCCTATTTCCTTAACCAAAAATCCGACTAAGAGCGAGGATCATAGTCCAAGGGTTATACGAGGACCCACGTGACCTGGGTCTAGGAAACCTTGGAGCTTGAGGCTCCGAGATGTCAAATCATTATGACCGTTGATCTAAGGATGAAGATCGAGGGTGGGAGTTCGTTGCAGAGTGCGAAGGTGAAAGTAGCAGATGTGCTAGTTCGTGACCTGCAATTCAACATTGTCATTGATCTCGTCAGATGGAAGATCAACGACTCTAATCTGACCAAGTTGGACGAGTACTTTCAGATTGCGGGGGGGTGAGCTCCCTAATAAAGAGTATGCACGTTGGGACCCCACAATTGATTTGAATCATCGAATTGTAGACACCTCAGTATCGGTTGGATCACGACCACTTGACCCTGATTAGTTGTGAGATGGGTGGTCGTGAGCCCTCTTAGAAACACGAGGAGTAACAGAGTCCCTCGGTACTATCGGTATGAGAAGAATCGCAAAGCTTAGAAGAGATAACATTTTCAAGAGTGAAGGTGGGACCTGAGATAGACGAACTTGCAGGGGGAAATGAATGTTGAGGCCTTGAACATCTACCAAACTCTCCCAAGTCAAAAGACATCAAAATCCTAGACCGTTAGATTAGCGTCTAGGAAAACATAGGAGAAATGTTGTGAAGGAACAGATCCTAACTGTTGGATCTGAATGCGAAGGGACGATGTTCGTCCAATCTAAGGTAAGGTGCATGAGTTTTAACATTGGTATGAACGGAAGGGTGGACTGGCCAAGGTCCCAAAGTCTCAAAGTTGATCCTGGCCATTGACCGCTAGGAGATACATGTCAACAGATTAGTGACTCCAAAGGAATCACTTCGAGACATTCATAATTGAGAGTTGAAACTCCCAAAGTCTGGAAAGCCGGAGACCCGAAGAAATTACCAACCATTGGATCGAAAGGGACACATGGAAGATATCCGTTGCCCTTAGGTGGAAGTAAATTTTGAGACTTGAGGTTCCTGAGTCCTGGAGAGCTGAAGGAGATCTAAACCATCAGATCCAGCAGGACACATGACGACAGATCGTAGACTTCGGAGAAATCACTATGAGAGTTTTCCGATTGAGAGTTGAAACTCCCAAAGCTCGAAGTGTTGAAGGGCCGAAGTGCCGAAGGGACGAAGTGTCAAAGTGCCGAAGCACCAAAGTGTCTAAGCGCCGAAGTGCCAAAGGACCGAAGTGGTGAAGGGATGAAGTGTCGAAGTTCCGAAGCACCGAAGTACCAAAGTGTTGAAGTGTCGAAGCGCCAAAGTGTCGAAGTGCTGAAGGGTCGAAGTGCCGAAGTGCCAAAGCGCCAAAGTGTCGAAGTGTCGAAGAGCCGAAGTAGATATGAACCATCAGATCTAGAGGACATGTGGCATGAATCTATGGATTTTGTGTAAAGATCCAAAGTAAACGTCAGCCGTCAGATCATCCGAAGTAGATCTGAACCATAAGATCTAGAGGAAAGGTGGCGTGAATCTATGGATTCCGGGTAAAGACCCAAAGTAAACGTCAGTCTTCAGATCGTCCAAAGTAGATCTGAACTGTTAGATCTAGAGGACATGTGGCATGAACCTATGGATTCCGGGGGAGGACTCGAAGAAAACATCAACCGTTGGATCATCCGAAGTAAATCTCAAGCGTTGGATCGCCAAGGTGAATCTGAGCCGTTATATACCGTTTATTCAGGAGAAGGAAAGGTTTGAGAGTTGAGATGTCCGAAGTCTAAACTTCTGGAAATCCGAAGTAAATCTCCACTGTCCGATCAGCCAAAGAGAATCCGAGTCGTCAGATCGCCCGAGGTGAATAGCAATCGTCGGATCATCCAAAGTGGATTTGAGTCGTCAAATTCAGAGGAGGCATGGTGTAGATCTAAGAACTCTGGATAAATATCTGAAGTAATTCATAGCCGTCAGATCTATGGGAGGCGTGGAGCAAATCTGGGGACTCTGGGTAAAGACCCGAAGTAATCCTAAATCGTCAGATCAAGAAGACACGCGTCAGTAGATTATAGCCTTCAGATAAAATTCATTGGGAAAGAGGGGGAAGTTTGATATTTGAGATCTTAGAAGTCTGAAACCTAAAGGAGATCTCAGTCGTTGATCGAGAAGAGGACCGCAAGACCGTTGATCAAGCTGAGAGGCCAACCACCCGAAGTAAAGGCAGAACTGTTGATTAGGAGGACATGTGTCCGCAGATCGTCAACTTGGAAGATTGAAGTACAGAAGAGAGCAAGGTTTGAGAGTTGAAACTTCTGAAAATCGAAACCACAAAGGAGATCTCGCTCGTTGATTTTGCAAGAGTTAAGATCTGATCCATAGGTCTGAGAGGGGCAGATATGAACCGCCAATTTTAGAATTACCGTCAAGATCGAGAGATCAACGGTCTCATAGCATTGCGGGGATAAGAGTTGTGCAGGCGTTAAAAAGTTGAGTGTGGGCCGCAATTCAAACCGTGGTTTTGAAAGGAGGACATGTGGAGGCTCGAGGAGAATTGCAGACTGAAAAGAAGTTCGATTCAAACCGCCTTTGGCCATGCCCGCAATCGAGCGGTCCCGTAAGGTCATTTCCCAATGTCACATCAAGAGGGGGTTTATCCAGAAAAGGAGCTAATGCCCAGTACTCAGAGGTTTCACAAGGGAGCGAAAGGGGAGGTCGCGGGTGCCATTAAACTTGCACCAAGGAGCCGAAAGGTTCTGTGTTTGATTACAGAACGAGACCATCAAGGTCTCAGAGAGTTGTTTGGCTTCAGAATTGGAGACCCTTGACCGGAAGACCGGGTTGGTTCCCCGACTGTCCAAATTAGAACCCGTAGAGAGATGGGATTTGTTCCTGTAAGGGGGACACATTTTTTTTTTTTAATTTTAGCCCGTCATGGGTGTGTGACAAGAGGCAGCATAGCCTCAACGACAAATGTTAATTCTTGCCTAACCTACACAATGAAAACGACCCTAAGAGACATTCTTTATGTAACTACCACTATAAACTCCTCCTTAATATGAAGTTGGTTTTACAACTAATCTACACAGATTGATTCTTTTAAAATGGAAGCATGGTAAAACGCCTTTGAAAATGTCATCCCAATTGGAATAGCCTACTAGTATGTTATTTATGTATAAATCAAACCCTATTTTTCAGTAGATTATTTTCTTTCAAATCCATATTTTTAGCTAAAAATGTAAAGTTATGAACTGAAAATGAAGTATTATTGAGCTGTTTCAATGAGAACCAGGATAGTAGAATCATCTACACGGGTCTAGGAATCATCTACAAGTGTTGTTGGAATCATGTACAGTCTACAATACCACGGGTTTAGGAATTATCTATCTATAATATACAATATCTGAGTTGTAATAACGCGGCTCTAGGACCTTGAGTTAAACAATGGAAATCTTATCGGCGAAGTCCTAAACTTGAAGAAATATGTTCCGCTCTGAAAATTGCAAAGGACCGAGGCTCCAACATGGCGGGCACTGCAGTGTCAGAATAAGGAATAGTGTGATAACCGTTAAATTTCCCACTCCTTAATTTTCTATTTTTAAATGTTTTTTAAAACTTGAGAAATAACTAAAAAATGGGTGGGTGCATATCAGGGAAATAAAGTCAAATCAACCTAATTTTAATCAATAATAAATTGAACTCACAAATTTAAAAAATTAGGAAAATAAAATTGTTTTATAAAAAAATTGGAATAATGCTTATTTTTAAGAAAATTTTGAAAACAAGATACAAAATACACCAACTAATTAATAAAAATGGAACACGTAATATCCAGTCAATGATAGTTGATCGTGAGGCGAAAGATATAGTCCTTAGCTAGAGACAGGGACTATGTATCTTTAAAAATGAGGTTATTCGTTTTCAAACAATACCCTAATGTGTTTCATGAATGGTTATTGATACTAGCAGAGTTGAACCTCATTAGAAGACCAAGAGTACCAGATGTCTAGGATGAAAAGTTGATGCACACTAAATTTTGGTGTCATATGCATTGGAGGGTTAAATTTTGTAATTTGTAATGGAATATTTCACTTTTTTGGGCAACTTAGAACAATATTTTTTAAAGAGACCTAAAGGTCAAATGATTATATACGTTTATGAATAAATATGTTGATAGTGGAAAATGAAAATTTTCCATCCATGGTCGATAATATGGAAGGGTAAGACTTATGTAATAGGGGTGGGATGACCTTGGTGAATGGAGGATGAGGAGAGATTGAGTAGATAGTATATGAATGCAAAAATGACAAAACACGAAATATACAAATGCATGGAGAGGTATGCAACAACATTAGAAGTTTTATAGAAAATGAAATTAGATAAAACGAGGAGGTAGAATGAAATTAATAATAGAATGATTAATTGTGAAAGTATGCATTCCCAGATCATTAATAGAATTCCAATAGTAACCCATAGTGTGGAGCCCAATGAGACACGGCAAATGACAATTAAAGTTGATAAAGCATTTGGTGCACATATTAAATATGAATTGGAGGACCAAAGTGAGCTAGTCTCTTGTAGAATAGATGTAGAAGGTCTTAACTCCCCTAAAGTTATTGCAAATTATGAAGATATTTTGGATAGTGATGATAGGATGAAAATTAGCACGAGTGATGAAGAAGTATATGAAAATGAGAGAATAAGATCATGCATATGTTGTGGAAGCCATACAATCATTTTCAAACCTTAGTTGGGTGAAGAAATTGTACTCAAGATGATGTTAATATGAAATAATGAGTAGTACACTAAGAATTTAAGGAGAATATTTAGACCCTCCTCACTAGAACCTTTCAATGTTCCAATACCCAAATAGAATTATAATTATAAATCTTGAAACAACCAAAAAAGAAATAGAATTAAATCATTGAAACTAAAGATAAATCATGGGGGCACATACACACCCTAGTTTGGATCACTCCTACAAATTAGAGTAAAGGCATAAGACTTCTCCCATAAACAACAATAAGTTAGTTTGTTGTGTTGATAATATGACATGAGATGCATAAGAGAAAGGGGAAACCCTTATACATTCTAATAGAGAGGGGAAAACCCTAATTCAGGTTTGAAGTTAATTTTATGTTGCGATGAGGATCATATTTAATTAATTAATTTTAATCAACATTCTAATTATCTTGAGGTCTTGTATAACATAATTTTCCTTATAGAAAAAATTATTATAAAACTATCATATTACATACAAAATTTCTAATGTATATAAATTTATTTGCTTAATAAAAATATTTCAATTAGGTACACAACACACCTTTCCCTTTGAAAAGATTTATCTCCCAATTTTGAGGACCAAAGTGTAGCTCAACCATGCTTATTTTTTTTCCTATACTTCCATAACCTTTGCTAGAATATGATCATATACATGCACTCAAATTGATAAAAAAATTTGAAAATAGACTACTTTCATGAATTCAATGAACTCATTCATTATACTCTAATGAAAATGTTTAATAGGATCATAAGACTCCAAGTATTGCTCAACCAATACCTTATGAATTATCTAATAAAAAATATAATCTAGACAGATGTAAAAGGTTTATTTTGGGAATAGAGACATCAATTCTCATGAAGAAGATTCAAATTGAAAACTAGTTTTCACACTTGCTCACCAATTCCCTTAATTATGTATTCTTCATTTTCAACTTGACCATTAAAAAGTGGAAGAAACTCAATAAAAGAATTTTTGCAATCTCATTTACTACTTGTAAATACTCTTTCAAAGAAGATTAATTATATATAGCGTTAGGTTATGCAAAGAGAAACTCTTTATAATATTCTTTACATAGTTGAAAGATGTTTGCATACTATTTGTAGTTGAATGATGTACACAAACCATTTTTTAAAAAACTTTTCTATATCTAACCATGTATATATATATTTTTACATATAAATATATAGCAAAGCAAGGTAAGGGTTTAATATAAAAAATAAAATAAAAATTGCAAATGGGAATCTAATAGGTGTACAAAATATATAGAAATTCTTCTTTAATACTAAAATATATAGAAATTTTTCTTTAATGTTAAATGGTAATGTATTTTCTTAACTTATTTAAAAGCTAGGATGACTTTAGGTATTTTTGATATTTTTGAGACTAAAAAGAAACTATTTTCAAATATTATTATTTCTCACTCCATTAATTCCTTAGAAGGTCCAACGTCTTAAGACTAATTAAATCTACTTTAAAAAAAATGACAGGCCAAGTAAAAGTTTATATCCAACCATGCATATATTTATTTTACATATTCTCTTTCTATAACAATTAAAATAATAAATATATAGCATACATCCATGACATTTCAAAGTAGGGGTTTAATACCTTAATACCAAAAAATAAAAGAAGACTAGCAAATTTGAATATAATAGATGTTCAAAAATATATAAAAATTCTTCTTTAATTAGCATTAAAGAAGGTTCAACGTCTTAAAGCTAATTAAATTTACTTTTAAATGGCAGGTATTTATTCAAGGAATGGTACTTTAATGGATTGTTGTTTGGTGTCACTCCAGAAGACAAAATTATGAATGGTATGTGTCTCATGATTAGATAGGTTGGTATAGGTTTATTTGTTTTAGTTTTGAATAGAACAAAATAAAAAATCCAATAATAAAAATTAACTCAATAGAAATTTTTATTTCCTCTACAATAAGGGGACCATACTACATATATTTTTTAGAAATTTTTATTCCCTTTAAGGAGACCATATTACATATATTTTTTAGAAATTTATTTCCATTACAATAAGGAAATCATATCACATATATATTTTTGGAAATTTAAATTTATTTTCATTACAATAAGGAGCCCATACCACACATATATTTTGGAAATTTATTTTAAATTTTTTGGAATAAAATTTTTATTCCCTCTACAATAAAGGGACCATATCACATATATTTTTTAGAAATTTAATTCCAATATATTTTAAAAAATTTATTTTCACTACAATAAGAAAACGATACCACATATATATTTTTGGAAATTTAAATTTATTCCCACTACAATAAAGAGACCATACCACATATATATTTTTGGAAATTTATTCTAGATTTTTTGAAAATTTATTCCCTCTATAATAAGGGGACCATGCCACATATATTAAAACTATAGTCTCTAATTGAAATGAAAATAGTAATAAAGAGTTTTAAAAAGTGAGTGGGCTGCAAATTTGAATCAAGGAGGAGCCACTTTCTATTCAACAATAATAATGTGGTGAAATATATTGATTATATGATATGAATTACATAAAGAAGAAGTGGGGTTATTTATATAAAAAATTAAAATCTTTTAACTGTTATGGTTATGGTTAATTTTATTACATAAAGAAGTGGGGTTATGGTTAATTTTATAGGGAAATTAAAATATTATTTAATTAATTGATTTTAATTATTATATAATTATTTATTTGAAATTTTGTTTAATATTGATAAATTTAAGAAAAAAATATTATTATAAAATATAAATTTTAAATATTATTAATATGTTATTTGTGGAAATTGAATTTGAATAAAAATATTAACAATCATTTCTTCTAACTATCCAAACTAAATCTAATTAATATAAAACTATAAATTTATATAAAAAAATTATTCAAATAAATTTATATAAAAGATTATTCAAATAAATTTATTTATTTATATAAAAAAATATTATATTTAAGTACCCACACTCTATTCTATCATTTTAAAAATAAAAGTACATTTGATTTTAACTAAAGTTAAAGTTAGTTTACAATCGGCATGCCCTCATTATAATATGATGGAATGAAAATAAAATGCACGAAGTCATTATAAAATGATGAAATATGAGTTTGTTTTTCCACATAAAATTCCGTATTATATTTATAAAAATATAATTTGTTCTAAGACATACATTACATCATAAGTTCAATTTTTCATATACTTTTTTTTCCACATAAAATTTCACTTTATATTATTTAAAATATAAATTGTTCTGATGCATAGAACTATCATCACCATGTCCAAAAGGTACATCTATTGGATATCTAAGTTCCAATCTATCTCCCCAACCCTCAAAATATATGGACTGGCTACTAATATCCCTCCCGATAAACCCAAAAAGAAATTGTTCCTTTACATCATACATTACATAGCTAAAAGACCATGGATTATAACCCAACACCCCACATTGAAAAAAATGTCATCCGTAGCCTAGAAAAGATCTATTGACAAAGGAGGACCCTCATGTTCCTCAACACATTGTGAATAGATAATTTTCCCAGGTTGCTTGTGAAGTGCTTACTTTGAAAGGTTGTCTGCTTCCGAGTTGTCTTCCTTGTAGACATGTTCAAAAGAGATATGCTGAAAAATCTTTTTAAGATCAGCCAATCTATCTTTCCAGCATTCCAAGGATATCACCTGAAGGCGGACTTTATCACACAACCAATCAATGACAATCATCGAATCTCCCTTCACATTGATATCAGTAATAAAGAGCCTATATGCAAGAGTCAGAAGAGCCCAAACACCCAACAATTATGCCCGAGTGTTAGATCCTAGACCACAATTTAAAATCCACTTGAAGATACGATTGCCTAGTGTCCTGATAATACCTCCTGCCCCATTGTTGGATCCAGAGGCTTCAACTTCCCCATCAAACCGGTCGATAATGCCTTCCACCTCGCCCCTAGAAGCTCTGCTCCTCATAACCAGAGCTATAACCCGAGAAGAAAGAGAATCCACCGCTATGGACACTTGGATAACCACTATGATTCAAGGGTTTCCTGTCTTCAAATATAACAAAGTTACGATCCTTCCAAATATACCATCAGACGAAAATAGGTAAGGTGGATTGCTGAGCCCTTCCCAAAAACCAGTTTTTAAAACACTATGTGATGGTAGATCCAACCCAAGATCCCGGTAAGTTCCTAAATAAATGGATAGTTGTACAGACTATGCGCACAAAAGAACACTCCACAAACATGTGAAAAACCGATTCCAAACTCTGATTATAAAGGACACACCAGCCTGGACCATTGAAACCACGACGCTGAAGGTTATCCCACGTGAGAATTTTATTCTCCATCATCAACCAGATGAAAAGTTTTAGTTTTAGTGGGTAGTTCCATGTCTGAAGTTTCCTCCGCTACCCCTTGACTACCAAGCTCTTCTTCCTTCTTTTGGTCGCCTCATATATGTTTTTTACTGTGATAAAACCAGATGCATTACCTCCTGACCATCTAAGTTCATCTGACCTCCTAGATAAAAGAATCCCATTTTGTATGAGTTCATTTCGAAAACTTGTCCACTCATTTGCTAGTCGACCATCTAACTCCAAATCATCACTGGTGTGCCACTTAGTACCTGCTATGCTCGAACACCAATCATGACTAGCCTGAAAGAGGTAATACACTCCTTTTTTATTTAAAGCATTGATTAGTTCAGCCGATAGGATGGAGTTCACGCCCATACCCAAAATGTAGTCCCTGCCTACCAAAACGGAATCCCCCAAACCTGGATACCATGCAATCCAGTGCAAAAGGATATGCCTTGATTTTAGTAAATACTTCCATACTTGTGAACCCCTTGACGTAGGAACAGTAACCGTCCTAAGCCACCCCGCAACCGAAAAGGATATGATATACTTGTCTAATATCACACGATGCCACAGACTTTCTTTCAGTAACACCCTCCACAAGGTGTTTGACACCATGACCTTGCTTAAACTAAAAAGATTCCTCAAGCCCCACCCACCATACAGTTTAGGCCGAGCTAAACGCTGACAGTTGCAGAGGTGGATACTTCTTTTTTTTCTAGAACCAGACCACAGGAAATTAAACATCAATTGACGTAAATTATTTAGAAACGAAGAAGGTAAGTTTTCCAAGGTTAACCAATAGACTGGTTAGCTTTCCAACACAACTTTAATTAGTACAAAGCAACCTCCAAGAAATAGCCACCAATTACACCAATGACTAATACACTTTTCAAATTTTTCTATGAACCAATTCGAACCCTCTAAAATATACCTATCCATCTTTAAAAAGTAACCCAGATACTTAAAAAAAAAAAGAAAAAAAAACAAAAAACCTTTTCTACACATCAAATTCCAAATTCCTTACAAAATATCGTCTTCTCCAATGGGACCATGAGAGACATTTATCAATAAAAAAAAGTTCTTTCATACTAAATAGCATACTATAACTACTATGACCATCAGACTTTATTGTAGTTTGGCGATAAAAGTAGTGAAATGACAAAATAGTCAAATCATGAAAGAAACAATTTGAAATGTATTCTCTTTATCATGAAATAAAATGCATGCACTCATTATAAAACGATGAAATAAGAGTTTGTAGTAGTTTGATAATAAAGTAGTGAAATGACAAAATAGTCCAATCAAAGAAGACATGATCTGAAATGAATTCTCTTCTGCCTCACTTTGAAATATATTCTCTTCTACCCCACTTATATTGAAACGGAAGATTATTTGGATATTGTACCTTAAGCAATACTTAGTTATTTGGATCTTGTGAAAAATACAATATTCAATCTTCAAAATTATTTCCATTTCCATTTATGTACTATTTTATAATGTCTTTTTTTCTTTGATGAATGTTTTGTTGGTTATGATTAGGTGAGAGATAGCATATTAATTAGTTGGTTAAATATTATAAAATAATTGAAATCACTTATATCTATTTCTTAAATATGTTTTAACACGTCCAAAGAAAAATATATAATAATTATGAAAAGCTTAAGAGTTGTGATAATATATTATTTATATAAAACCTAAAAACAAAAGAAAAGTGGCAATTGGGTTTTAAAGGTATTTGTAATTATTAACAACATCACAGGTATAAATTGAAGTCATTAAAACCTTTTCAAAATAAATTGATGAATAAAAATTGTGGCATATTAATTGTTTATAACAATCCAAAGTATCATTGAAGTATAACACATACACTCTTCTAGAAGTTTAAGTAAGAAACTCTTAAAGCTAACTAATATCACCTAATTAATTTTAACATAAACAATACCAATTATAATATTATATATATACCATTAGACAAATATTGTTATTATATTAAAATTTGAAGTAACTCAAAATTTGAAATTCAAACAAAGGGCTTTTAAGAATAAAGTATAATTGTCATAGCTTAATATGTAGCAATTGCATTATATTAAATTTTAAACATTGGATGGTTTTTAAATGTGAGATTCAAACACTTGTTAATGTGACCTTAATTTGATAGGCATTGCTTTAAAATGTAGAGACATTAAATAAGTAAGATAAGAAACCATGTAGTTTACATGTTATTTTTTTGTTTTTTGGTAAGCTAGTGAGAACATTATATTAATTAAAAGAATATATACATAGAGTTACAACAACTTCTAGATTAGTATGCCATAACAGGAAACCAGACCGATCTGGAGACAAAAAGAGCCAAAGTTCTAGCTTGTCATGCCCCATCTGAGGAAACCAAATCACGGTGATATAATTTGTGACAAACAACTATAAGGATATCGGTCATAGATGTTTCCCAAGCCCTGTCAAGATCTCTCGTTATTAAATTAACTCCTTCACTAGCTAAGTGGTCGGCCACTCTATTTTTGTATCTTCTAGCACGTGAAGCTATGAGGACTAGAATGGAACTAATCTCAAATTGAACAAGGATCAAATTGATTGCAAGTCACCAGTTAACAGAGACCTTATTAGGAGAGGAACCATTCTAGAGTTTGTATAGCATTTGAATGATAAGATGAGAATCTCATTCATAGGAATCACAACGTGCTGCAAACCTCAAACCTTGGATTAAATCCCATAGCTCAATTCCATTATTAGTGTCATACCCTAGATTGCCAACAAAAAAGTGACGAATTGTCCCTGAAGAATTTCGAAAGATCCCCCCAAACACTATACGGCTGGGGTTTCCTTTGGAAGATTCGTTACTGTTGAGATTAATAAAATTTGAAGGAAGGGGAGATCACACTATTGGGATGGACAAAGAAGGCAGTCTCAAAATGGTCCTTTTTACCGAGTGAGAAAGATTGAAATTCCAACTATCCAAAATAAGTTTCTCCCTACTATTGTACGAAAGGTCCTCAGTTATCCAGTGAGTGAGTCTTATGGTTTCTTGAATATTATATTTGATGCTCTCACACCATCATCCATTTCTACTCAGTATCTTTAAAAATGTGTCGATTCCTTTCTTTCCAGGTCTCCCACATAATGAAGCGAGGAAAGAGCTTCCATATCCTATTCAAGGTAGGGCTCTCATAAATATTACTACACCAAGAAGCTAGAGTATCATGTATGTTGTCTCTATGCATGTTGGATTGTCGAAACAAGGAGGCCCCTTGATCCCAAAATTCAGAGCTGAAGGAACAAGATTTTAGGAAATTCTCTATCATTTCCTCATCCTAGTGACAAAGGAAACAAAGGGAAGGACCAACAAATCCCCAATGAGAAATCTAGTCCCAAGTGAGGATTTTCCATTTTGTCACTAGCCATAAGAAAGTGGAAACCTTGATCCAAAGGTTTTATTTCCAAATCTTACTCCATATCTCCTCCTTAGGAAGGAGGTGACGACCTGTTTTGATGTGATAAGTTTCTCGGATATAGAAATTTCTTGTTGGTTGATAGTCCCGCCTGAGGATGCATGGTCCGTATCTCCATCTAATTTTGCATTTTAATACCTCATCTTCAAAGGATTTAGTATCAATTCACTGGGGGAAATCCCAAGATAATCTAGTTTGGAGAGTCAAGCCTTCCAAATTGACGAATCAAGCATCAATAGATAAAAGTGGGAGACCAAAAATAATTGGGGGGGATTTAGAGATATTTTGATTTCCCATAGTTGATGATGATCTTATAATTTAGGTAGTTACTCCCAAGAGTATTTTCAAAAGAGGGTTGTGGAGCCATCCCTAACTTCCCAAAAGCAATGATTCTGGATCAAAGAATTTTTCTTCCAAGTCGTGTTCTAGATCATTAAGTCCGCTCTCTCCCCCTCCATTCTAACTAATTGTTGTTCATCAATCTCGGGTGCATATGTTTTCCTCCATATTATAGAACAAAGGAATATTCCTCCTTTTAACCACCACCATTGAGTTTTGGCTCCAATAACTGAGTTCAATGAATCAAGGTCTCTATGTCCTAATCCCTCTGCCAATTTATGGAAGCACAATTTATCCCATGCTACTAGGGCCATTTCCTTTCTATTCATGTGTCATTCCAGAGGAAGTTCCTCTGTAGATTTTGAATAGTGTTTACAATATGTTTGGGAGCTTCCAATGCTGAAAAAAGATATAAGGGAAGAATTGTTGGGAAACTTATTTGCATAAGTTTTGAAAATTAAGTATCAATTTGGGGGCGTGAGCTTGTGATATGAAAACACAGTCTATGAAGGATCAAATCCTATTCTAAAATATGAGCTAATGAAATATGAAACAAAAACAAGAACTAGTCTTCTCAATCTAAGTTTATCACAGTTTCACTAGTAGAAAATCAAGTTACAAGATCTCAGTTCCCCAACTAGTGATGGCTCTTGCAACTATTCTCTATTAACTTGTGAAAGATAAAGATTAAAAAGAATACTTAACATACATTCAAATGAAATATTCTAAATTAAAATCTAATTCTTCCAATCTAAATTTATCACAGTTCCACTGGTGGAAAATTAGGTTGCAAGGTTGTATTGCCTCAATGAATGTTAGCTCTCGCAATATTACTTTGTTGACTTATGAAAGTTATAGATTGTAATAATGCTAATTAATAATATACTAATGAGATCAACTGCAAAACTGTAAATGAAAATTGAAATAAAAACTGAATTTAAATCTAGAGAATAGAAAGTTGATCTATAAACAAAAGAGAGAAGATTTACCAAAATGGAAGGCTGCAGAAAAGAAAAGGTATGCACATAAATTTACAAAAGTGACGTGAACCAGAGCAAGGGATCCCTCTAGGCTTGACACATGCACATTAAGAAAGGAACTAAATGGAGAAAATCAGAGCTCTTATATTGATAATAAAAATTATTAGAATCTTCAATTCACAGGTTTGGTCTATATTCCCCCATTCCTCATGTCTACACTAGTATGTGTATTTATACAAATAAAAATAAAACTGAAATGATAAAAATACACTATGAGTGTTGAGTCACTAAATTTCCATCTTTTTTACCATTATTTCACATCATTTGCCTTGACTTTTAATCATTTCTCGCTTCTAGTAACCTTGTATTAAGTCCATTTTCATGTTTTATGTGGGATTAGGTTCAAGATATTTTCCAATGCATTTATTTTATTATTTTAAGTGAATTTATTATTAGAATTAGAAAAATAGCATGTTTTCACTTAACCTTGAAATTTGGGTGAGTTTGGTGATGTTTACAACTATATTTGAAGATTTCAATAATGCCAAATTTTACCACTTAGCCTCAAATTCGAATTTCCTCTTCAACCCTTGAATATTTGATGAGGGTTTGAGAAGATTGCTCAAGCATCTTGAAAGGAGAAGAATCATGGAAAATTTGTTATCAAATATTTTAAAGAGATTTGTGGGAAGATTTTTAGAGATATTATTTGTTAATTATTAGCAAATGGTTGTAACCACATGAGAGATATGTGGATCTGAATTTATTAGTTTCTTATCTTATTCTCAAGGAAAATTATGTATAAATAAGAGTGCCTCCAATCCAAGGGGAGGACTCTTGAAGAATATGTTCAAATTATGATGGAGTGAATAAAACATCTTGAAAATTTCTTCCATATGGATTGTAAGTTTATAGTTTCATTATGTTTTATGATTTGATATAGTTTATGATGTTGTGGAGTAGTTTTCTACCTTGTTCTTAAGAGAATTGAGCTCACTCCAAATGGATCATGGTAGTTTTTTCTTTGTGCAAATATGGTGTGTTTTATGTTTTCATTTGATTTCATTTCTCTTTTTAATATTCGTTCATTGGATTCTCTATATACCAAACACAACAATATTGTAGAAAAGTTCAATTTGAACAAAACTTGATTTACAACCATGGTGGATATTGAATAAGAAATATTCAATGATGGATGAAGTGTGGTGTGTTTCATTTTTGAATTTGATTTCATTTATCTTCATTAAGTTTGCTTTAGATTTATGTTTTGTGGATCATTGCAAAGGTTAGATCTTCCACTGAAGGCCATAGTTCATGAGTGAAATTCCACTTTCGAATACCTTGAACACCTGACCAATAGAGTAGGTGAAAGATTGGGATTAGTGCCCTTGGAGAAGCCTTACTACTATTTGGCCCAATGCAGAAAGACACCCCAATGATCACCATGTTTCATAGATTTAATTTCTGAATGTTTTTTAGATAGGATATGATAAGCTCTGATCCTGCATATATTTTTCTTGCATCTCTAAGTTTATGGACTCTCGGTTGATAATTTAATGTTCATAAATTATACATATAATTTGACAGACAATGAGCTAACAAAATGACTAATTTAGCATTAATCTCCATCATATCTGACCTCTGTGTAAGATAAAATTGTGACAAATTGTGGACTATTGAAACCGATGGATTTGCTTGCTGTGACAAAATGATTTTCCTCCTGAGTGTAGGTAGCATTGATTGTGCATTAATCAGGCACGTACATGAGGATTTTTGTCGATCCAATGGGAATACATCCATAGTATGAAGACATAGATCATGATCCACATGCCCATTTTCTTCAGATCGATTTTCAAATATCTAGACGAACAAGCAATTACTGAATCGAATTACTTCCTGCAAAAAATGGAAAAACATGACTTTCCAACACTTAAAAATTGCTAAATAATAAAAATTAAATAAAAATAATTAAAATACATTTTTTATGGTTTTAATTGTGTTTGGTGGAAAAAATATAAGCAAAATGGAACAAATGTGAGTGAAAATAGGGTAAATATGGTCAAAATGACATTTATTTAGGTGGATTTTTAGTGACAAAACTGAGGACTGATAATAACATGTAAAATTGACTTAAGGAGGACCAAGTGCCCAAGAATATTAAGAGAACAAAAGTTCCACGAGGAGAGATTCCTTTCTATATTGTCTAGAAGTTCCTCCTAAGAAACATTTCTAGAAGCATTCTCTTCAAGCGACACCCCAGATATTTGGATGGAAGGGAGCTCTTTCTAAAGCCCATAATTATAGAAATGTTGAACTGGACTAAGACCGCGGTATTGAATAAGAAAATTTGTGATTTTTGTTAATTGATTTATGTACTACAATGCTACCATGAAGTTGTACAAAACCCTTTCAACTTCTCTAGCTTCTCTAACAGATGGTGTCTCCATAAGCATCATATCATATAAAAAATGGTTGTGGGAATTTGGAGGGTTAATCCCATGAAAACATAGACCTTTTAGTGCTCCCTATTGAACAACAACATTAAGGATTCTACCAAGGTTTGATTCCATCAAAATGAATAGGAAGGGTGAGAGGGGGTCCCCTTGTTTGATTCCCTAGGAAGAAGAAAAAGTTGAAGATGGGGATCCATTTACCAATATAGGAAAAAAGGCTAAGGAGGTGAGAGAAAGAACCCAATAAGTATGCATGGAGAGAATGTGGTTTTTAGGAAGTGAATCACTTCATGGGAAAGGATAATATTATCCAAAATCTTCCTACCCTCAACATATCCAAATTTCCTTGGTGATATAAGAAGGGGCATCAGGGGTTTAAGGTAGGAAGAAATCACTTTGGCGATGATGTTGTAAATGATGTTGCATACTTCAATAAGATGGAAGTTCCTAGGGTTCAAGGTATTCTCTTCGTTAGGAATGAAGAGGTGATAAAAGTGGCATTGAAGGAAGAAATAACTCCCATGATGCAACAATATTCCTCCACAAGGCCCCAATGTTCCTCTTTGAAAATAGACCAGCAATGATGGGAGAAGTCGGTA
>ML813660.1:0-17826 GCA_009831015.1 Picea engelmannii | reverse complement strand
ATATATATATATATATATATATATATATATATATATATATATATATATATATATATATATATATATATATATATATATATATATATAACTCAAGGTCCAACACATAGGGATTTAAATGATTTCAAGAATTTAATATCACAAGGATGAAATGGAAACACATACTCAATATCCCATTCTTTAATAAAAGTTAGAAATCACAAAAGTTACAAGCTCTACAAATATCTATTTGTGAGTCTTTAAAAGAATATTACAAATTGGTTGTCCAAGTTTCAATAAAATGCATGCATTAAGAACATCATAATATTCATGATACTTAAATGATAAATGAAATGCATTTGTCCCTGATGGATTAGGATGGGGCTCCCATGGACCTTATAATAGCATAGATGACCTGGAAGAAAAGAGAAAAAGAAATAAGGGATCAACTTTAATGGTAAATAATAAAATCCTAAACAAGTGTGATCACAAATTGAGACAAAAGAGAAAGGAAAATATTTGAAGGGAAAAATATGTTGATGTTTTGTAGCTTCGGGAAGGTATTCTCACATTGGCCTTGGTGTCAGACACATGAGAATATTCATTGGCACTAACATTGCATTTTTTTTTTTGGTTAAAACCCCTTTGGATTGGTGTTGGGGATTCACACCCACATGTTGGGTTTTCACCCACACATGGGTGATTAAACAATTCTAATTTAATTTTGAGTTTAGAAGGGGTTCCTAAACTCACTCATTAGACTCCTATAAAATGAGATTTAATGTGAGGAGGCACCTTATATCTCATTGTGACATCATGGAGTTGGCATGAGTGAGTAAGAACTCTTACCAAGGAGATTGGGAGGAAAAATTACAGCAAGGGAAATTCTTCACTTTGGCGAATCTGTTGTAGGGTTTCTAGACTTTCTGATTTTCTAATTTTTTTCAAGGGGAGGAGGCCACACGTGTGAAGGAATCTTCATGTGTGAGGAGGACAAGGAGGATAGTTGCACATGTGACAATATATGGAAATAAATTAGGCCACATGTGTGGGTTCTACAAGTCATACCACACATGCATACTGTACAGGTTTGTACATATTTCGACAGGAGAGAGAAGGATGCGTGTGTGAGCCATACATGTAGGCCGCACATGCAATTTTTATAGGAAGAGGGAAGCAGTCATACAACATGCTACACACGTCATTACCTGTACAACTAGGGTTTTGATCTAGGTTTGCAAGTTGGAAGAAATTTTAGGAAATTTTTTGATTTTGTAATTTTTGAGAGGACTATTTTTGTCCTCAAATTTGTTGAATTTGTGATTTCTAAGAGGGATGGTTTTCCCTAAGAAATTTTAAGTCTGAAAAGTTTACAGAATAGAAAATTGTGTCTCTTGTGCATGCATGGTTTCTCTCTAATTTGTATGTTCCCATTGTAATTTTCGATCATAATTTCAGTGTAAAATTATGCACTGATAACAACCCTAGGTTTTAATTTTTGAAGTAACTTGGAAGTAATTTTCATATCTAAAATTGAATGCATTGAATTGCACATGAAAAATTGACATGGTATTAGAATGTAGGTTCTAGAGAGAGAGGGAATCAACTCTTGAGACACATGTATGGCTGCAGATTTTTGTTGATGCAGATTTGTGACAACAAATTTATTATTACAGTAGTAGATTTGTGATCTTGGTTGAACACCATGGTGGAAAAGGTTGTAGATAGGCCTCAGAGGGAGCCACTATTGGTCTCCCTCGTATCTTGTACCATCTCTGGTTGTGGGACTTGGTTAGTGGATAATGGAGTTTCTCATCATATGACATGATAACATGAGTCACTCACTAATTAGTCAGAGGAGAAATCATGATTGTTGGTAGATCTTGGTGATAATGCCAAGTATGAAGTCAAGGGAGTTGGTACATCTTCATTTTAGTTGGAGTCCGGGAAGGCTCTAAGGATGAGTGATGTGTTGTATGTATTGGGATTGAAGAAGAATCTATTTTCTATCTCAAATATGAAGTATAGAGGGTATGCAGTGGCATTCATAGATGGAGTGGTTCTTGCTTGGCCAAGGGGATCGAGCTTTGACTTAGAAGAGGTCATTGGTGCTCATGATGGTAGAATTTATAAGTTTACTAATAGCTAGGACAAGCCTTGGTACATAATAGTGATCGTCTATGAGAGATTTGGCACTAAATATTATGACACCATCACTACATGGATTTTCCAGTATTGAGGAGGATGGTTACATGTCTTCCAGAGTTTGGAGCAGAGAAAGAGAGAGAATGCAGGGGTTTTGCAATTTGCAAGGATTTCAAGGTTGTTTTTCCAAGTAGTGACAGTAGGTTTGAGGGAATATTGGACATAATACATTCATATGTGTGTGGATTGATGTTAATTCTATCTTTGAGTGGTTACTTGTATTTTGTAACCTTCATTGATGATTATTCTAGGAGGACATGGATATTCTTCATCGAGACCAAGGATGAGGTCTTCAGTCGATTAAGGGAGTTCAAGGATCTAGTGGAGAATTAGACAAAGAATAAGATCAAGGTCTTGAGGTCTGATAATGGGGGAAAGTATACCTCCAATGAGTTTAGGGATTTATGCAAGGATAAAGAGGGAGATAAAAATGCCTTTCAACCCACAGAAGAATGGGGTTGTGGAAAGGAATAATTGGACCATAGTAGAGGCTTCCATGGAAATTATGCATGACTAGGATCTACCCATGTTTCTTTGGGAAGAGGGGTGCAATAAGACAATATATGTTCAGAACAAGAGTTCTCATAGGATCTTGGAGGACAATACCCATGACGAGGCATCCACACGAGTGAGAATACAGATAGGGAATTTTAGGTTCTTTGGTTTTTTGGTTTACATCCATGTTCTTGTGAAGAAGAGGATGAAGTTGGAACCTTCTGGGAGGAAGGGTATGTTTGTGGGATAAAATGAGTCATCAAAGGCTTGTGAGATATATATTCTAGGATAGTGACATATTGAGGTTATTTTGGATGTCAAGTACCTTGAGGAGGATTTGGATTTCAAGAGGTCCCAAGAAACCATAGAAGATGGTGAGGAGAAGAAGGATATGAAGTTTGAGGAGCGTATAGGTCTATCTAGTACAAGGGATCAACCTTTATACCATGAGGAGGATTTAAAGGACTCAGTGGATCCATTGGACCCTCACAATGATGAGGACACTAGGTCTGGATGGCTTCAAGATACTTTGAGAGATGCAGAGGGGCATACATCACCCAAGGGAACTTTCAAGGAGAGAATGCCTTCGCCAAAGTTTTCAAGATATGTGGCACTTATGAGTTTCATCATTGATTCCATGCCTTCCAGTTTTTAGGAGGCAACAAGCCAGAAGGTTTGGAAAGATGCCATGATGGAGGAGTATCAATCCATCATGAAGAATGATGTGTGGGACATAATTTTGATACCAAAAGGGAATTCCCTGGTGACTTCTAAGTGGATCTATAAGATCAAGCATGCTGCATATGGTAGCATCGAGAAGTATAAGGCAAGGTTCATGGAAAGAGGGTTATCCCAAAAAGAGGGAGTGGAATACGAGGATACGTTTTATCCATTTTTTGATTTCGGGGTTGATTTTAAAGTTTGTTTAAGAATCCATTTGATCTTTTAAGCCCATGCTTAAAAAAAGTTGTAATTTTGACCCGATTACAAAAAATGGTGCTACCGGTAGCACCACTTTTTGATTTGGGGGTTGATTTTCATGTTTTTTTATGAAAAAATATGGGTTTTAAGGGCTAGAGTTCTCGTTTTGAGGTCACAATTCTCATTAAGTTGGTAACTATATTTTTATTATTTGAAGTCACTTGGAAGTAATTTTCAGATCTGAAATTGAATGCATTGAATTTCTCATGAAAATTTGACAAAACATACTCACAAAATGAGAAAGGGATTTGATGGGTGGATCTCCTTCTTTGGATCACTTGAAACGCCTTCATAAATAGGATGGAACTTGTTTTTTGGTGCAACTATTCTTGGTATTTATTGAGGGTTGGTTATTTCATTCAATGAAATTTTGAGCTAGCTTTCGATATATTTCTTTAACGATGGGACCATTATGTCTTTCTTTACCTGAAAATAAAATATATCATCTTCAATAACCTTGCACTTGGAACATAAATTTTATATAGTATTCAAATTATCTTCGGCATTATTAACAAAGTTAACCAGCCATTTTTTTATTTCATCTTTTGGGAAACTAGTGATATTATCAAACTCACTTCCCCATCAAATCTCGTGTATGTTTAACTCAGATTCTAATTGTTCTTTGGTTAACATTGTTGCTTCTCTAATTAATGGTGGTACCTCAAGTTCCTTAACTATTTCATATTGTTCCAAACTTTGGTTAAGCGTCCCCTTCACAACTATGATGTATAAATGATACTATAGTAAGAACTACAATTTAGACATAAACAATTAGGATCACAATCACAAAAAAACCTTACCCTATACAATTTTGTGTTTCATATTTTCACCGTGTTTATTAATTCTAGAGTTCACTTGAGACTCAAATGGATATCAATGAGTGATTTAAGACTTCTTCTGAAAAGTGTTCATATTCATGAATCTTAACTTTTGTTGAGAAGATGGCTTCCTATAGAATTCATTGACCAAGTAAGTTTTAGTATGAAGAACAAGTAGTTGACCCATAGATTCACTAGTGAACACACACACAACAAACCTTGTAGCATGTATTAATTGAATAATCAAAGTAACTAAATTATACTAGAGTTATAATCATTAAGAGTTCATAGAATAAATTACATGCATTCCATATCAAGATTAATAGGAAAATGAGATAACTTGGAGAGATTATGATTATACTACAATCAAGGTTTTCATAGACCATTGATTTAGGTTATACATAAATCATGGGTGAATTAAAATGATCCATATTGGATCATTATATAATTTTTCATCTATCTTGTACTTTATGGGTGGAAAAATTGGAGAAATAATTGGTTTGCAAGGCCGTTTTTAGTGGTAGGTCCTAGTTTGGAATTTTGGGGTCCATAACCTTCCAAAGCCATTTTGAGGAATCAATTGGAACATTTTTGGGTAAAACATTTGTGATAATAACTCTTATCACATCAAAATTATTATATACATTGAGTCATTTCCAATGGTGCAAAAATCACCTCAATTGGAGCTCATATGCGGAAGTTATGCCTCCCGCAATTTGACCTATCTTATTGACCACCATGGTACCAAGTAGATGCCATGTCAACTCCCCATTACTCACACATGTGAGGATATCCATGTGTGGACTTTCAAGAATATTCTAGAAGGTCCAAAACGTAACACTAATTGAGGGTTGAGACATGCAAAAACCCTAACCCTAGACGACTATCAGGCTATGTTAAACATTGGGCCACTAGGAGGAGAAAGGGGTTTCATTCTTTAGCATTGTAATTGTTCCATAGTTGAGAAAAGCATATAGGAGTGGGCTTTAAGAGAATAATAGAGGAGGAATAAGATTCTATATTATCCATTTAGAAGAAAATGTCAAATGAAACTCCATAGTGTGCACCTTTCTTTGTATTTGCACTTTCATAACTGAAGAAAAGAGAGCATAGCATAAGCCTCACCTTCTAGTTAGGTTTTATCCTATATCAGGTTTCCCAGGACACATATTTCATTTAATCTTGTGGATGGTGTGTTCAATTTCATGTTCTTTCATCTTCATATTTCAATTATTTTCATAAATTTGGGCAATAAGCTAGTGATAAGACATATGGGATTTAAGGAAATAAACCTACATAATAAAATATACTTTTCAATGAGTTATTCCAATGGAATACCCATGGTAGTTTATAGATCATCAAACTATGTTACAACTCTATATTTGGTTCAATGTCACCCCAATATGTATTATTTGTGAGTGATATTGGGTTTTGCTATATTTACGGGTTGGTATAATATCATCATCACACACACACACACACACTCATAAACCGTGAATAGTTTTGGGTTGTGCTACAATTATGAGTCGTGCTTTGATTTTTATTATGGAACAATTTAATGCATTGATTGTAGTGTGTGCATGCACATGGAACATGTTTGTTGACTAGTCCACATATGGGTAATGGGGTTGTATGGAAGTGTATGAGGTACCATCAAGAGAGAAGGAATAGCATTCATATTTCCACATATTAGCACTCGTTTTTGGTGACCTGAGTTGAAAAGGTACTGATGTTTTTACTTAAAGGTTACACATTTCCATTAGGGTAAGTCACAAATTTGATCACACATGAGGTTTAGTCGAGGGGTGCATAATAAGGTGATTGCATTATTCCCTCATGACAATCAGTCTCTCAACATGAGACAAAAAATTTAAGTTAACAATGTCTCAACAGTTGCACCATCTCCCTCACCAAGAAAGTTGGATGTTTGAAGGGTATATATAAACATGGCACCCTTAGTAATTATTGAAAGGTAACTCTTGAAGAGAATAAATAAGCATGTTTTTTTTAACATAAACAAAACATAGATTTTCATTAAGAAAAATATTTCTCTACATGATATAAAAGCAAAACCCAAGATTGTCCATATGGAAATTTAGTTTTAAATACGATAACTAGCATTCTATAGTATCATCTACTCTATCTTTCCAAATATTTCCACTGGTAAAAATTTTCACAAATTATCCCTGTAACAAAATTATTATGAAAGATATAACATACTAGTTTAGAAATCAACTTGAGCCTCATGCTCCTCCATAATGAGGAGTGGCTCCGGTTCTTCAACATTCACAGGGTCAAGGGGTTGACCCCATATTGTTGATTAGAATTCACAGAGTAATGATTGTTGATGCCAGCGAGAATGATTCCATTTGTTGGGGTTGAACCAGTGCCTATAATTGTTGGCATTCCACCTCCAGAGTGTCAATCATCTTAATCTACACCTAAAACAATTCCACCACATTCTCCACGCTCATATCTACCACTTATTCCAAATCAACTAGCTTCGCATTGATGATGTGTAGAGCTTGGCCATTGTCTTGAATGACCTCATGCCTACAAAGGACCTTCTTCATGTTCGGCCAAACGATGTCACCCATCCTTTCTACAAATAAACCTTTGACAATCGAGATATTAACCTGTAAGAATACTTATGAAGAAGCTTGTTACACTTGGTATCAATTATAAATGATCAATTATATAATGAGAAAAGATTGATTAAAGAATAAAATATATGATTACTTCAGTATGTATATTTTTTTTAATATGATATTTTTTTTAAATATAGATTATGCATTTTTACATAAAGGAAAAAGTTGATGTCAACTTAAAAAATCTCTTCTCCGGTGGAGAGAATGCTGAGGCCCACATCCCCCCTACGACATGCTCCTGAAGTCATATGGGTTGCCAAATATGACCAAAGTTAGTGAGCCTCAACCCTGTGGATTTTCATTTTGGTACTCTCGCATATTGTTGGCAGAATGGTTCTCGGTAGACTGTTTTACAAGCGGTTAGGTGGGTAGGATCTTTCCATGTAATTCTTCAGAGGTGCAAATTCTCCCATATGGAAAACTACGATGATGTGGTGGATTACTCGCCTGAGCTGGGTAAACTGTTACCCTAGATGGGGATAGTTGGCATCCCCAATCACCCCCTCATGATCCAACTGGCATAGGATATTCCATCGGAAGCGCGAGGCAATTTATTTTCACAGTTTTCTGGGGTTTTCGGTCTTTACTCTAGGCAAGATCTGCAATCTCTTTCCTGGCTTGGTGGAGTTGTTGGATCAGGAGTGGTTTCATCTCTAGGTAGTTTCACAATCAAAATCCCTCCTCCTTGCTCAGCTTCCTGGTGCGGTTGGGCTCCCCTTCTTTCCGAAGGATCCTTTTCCTCCATTTAGTGTGGTTTCTCCCCTTCTTTGGCCACAAATAACCTCTCTCGGTCATTCCCGGATCCAACTGTGACTGTGTTCCCTTCAACAACTCTAAGGGAGAAAGGGGTTTTTCTTGAGGTATTTCTAGGTGAAGGTCTAGCAGACTCAACTCTAGGGCTTGCAAACTAGGATTCGCTGGATCAAGGTCCAACCCCATACTTATTCTACCCTTATGCAGATCAAGTTTACTACTCGGAATAGCTAGAGGAGTTAGTGGAAGGGTTTATTTCCATAAACTTACAACCCTCAAATTCCAACGAGTGGGACTCAATTTTTGGTGGGGAGCCCAGAACCAACACACAGTTGAATCAAGACCAAGGTTTTACGGGATTTCTAGAGCCAAGGCAAAGGAAATGGAATAAGTGTGTTGGATCTTGCAAGGAAAACCCTAATTTCATTCTTGGTGATAATCTAACTCTCTCCGAGGTGACCGAGATGGTAGATAAAACTATAGTAGGGAAAGCATATGGCCACCAATTCAGTGAGAAGACTCTTAAGGCCTAGGCCATGGAAAATTGGGGTGCATCATACAACCCTCCTCCCAGAATCGGTTGCATGTCCACAGGTTGGTTCATGATTATTTTTTCGAAACAATCACATGCCACGACTGTTCTCCAAAACATTTGGTCCATAGACTCTTCGCCAATCCTAATGAAGCTTTGGAACCCTACCTTTGATGTTGCAAGTGAAAGGTTGGACTCCATCCCAATATGGGTTCAGTTGTTGGGCCTTCCCCCACACCTTTGGAATGAAAAATGCTTCCAAGCAATTGGGAATTTCCTGGGAGAGTTTCTAGCTTTTGATATGGGATTCTTAGAATCTAGGGAGATGTCGGTGGCAAGGATTCTGGTTTTACTAAACATGAGAGAAGGGCTTAGGGAATTCCTTAAATTGATAGATTTGGGAAGGACTAGGGTACAAATCCTAGATTATGAAGGGGTGACCTTTTGTTGTAGGAGGTGCCATGAGTATGGGCATATTGTTAAGGATTGCAAGTCCTCCATGAGGGGGCGTAGGAAAAATCGGTCTACTTCAGAGATCAGATATGATAGGGGGTGCCAAGAGAATTTGGGTGTCAGCTCTCCCTCTTTTAGGTCAGTTTTGGTGGGTACTCCGCCTTGTGCTCCAGTTGTGTCTCGGATCTTGGAGGTTGATGAGTCGGCAGTACAGGAGGGTAATGCAATGTGTTTAGTCCCAGTCATGAGAGATGTGGCGAGTTCAGAAGTATGTCCGGAAGCAGTTCCATGGTTTTTTATCGACAACCTATTGGGTATGCACCTTACTATCTCCTGACTAGTAAATGTTTTTTTTAAAGCATTTAATTTATCTTTGGTGGATTTTCGTCACTCCCTTCAGAATCTACCCTTTCCAAACACTTTGGATATAATTCCTTTTTCCAAGCCCCCACAATCATCCTTTCCGTCCTTGGCCAACTCTTCTCTCTGTCTGGACTCTTCCCCCGGATCCCCAGTTTCCTAGTCATCTGCAGATTCTTATTCTTACGAGTCTGAGGACTCAACCATTCGCTTCCAACTATGTAATAGAACAGTTTCCATTCCCACTACAGACTACAGAGGCCTAGGCCCAAATCCGAAGATTTTGAAAACAAAAAAGGGACAAGGTAGAAACTCACACCTCTCCAAGGCACAATCCTGAGCACTGGTCGACATTGCTTCAGGGCGACAAAAGTCAATTGTATGGGCTCTTAGAGCTGGAAAATCCCCAGTAGGGGTTCCCCCATGAAACTTCTCACTTTTAATTGCAGGGGTTTGGCGAGTCCCCAAAAAAATCCACACTAAAGAACTTGGTAATTATACACCATCCTGATGTAGTTCCTTTTCAAGAAACTCTAGCAGACAAAGCCATGGCTATCAAGATTCTATATTCCCTCTTTTCGGGCTGGTTTTTCCTGGGTCTGGATGCCAGGGGTAGGTCAGGAGGCTTAGTCATTGGATGGAGAGCTAAATGCATCAAACTGTTAAACTCTTGGGATTTTGACTCTGGTCTAGGGGGTTATTTTTTGGTGGAAGGTATTAGAGAGGTGATAAGAATAATCAATGTTTATGGCCCTAATACAAAACAGATCTCTTTTTGGGAAACTTTGTTTGGTAAACACCTCTTAAAAAATGATCTTCTAATCTTAGGGGGAGACCTAAATTTCTCTCTAGGGGAAGTAGAAAGTTGGGGATCCTCAGCCCACCCAGACAACCAAGCAGCGTTCTTCTACCACCTATTGTCTTCCAATGACCTCATTGATATAGCTCCACTAAATCTACTACCCACTTGGAGGAATATGAGGGTAGGGGAGGCCTGTATAGAAAAAGGTTTGGATCGTTTCCTGATTTTAGAACCTTTATTGATGCTTCCATTCCAATTTCATCAATGGATTGGAAGTGGAGGCGAATCAGACCATTCTCTAGTTTGGTTCGAAATGGAAGGTGGTCCTCAAAAGCCCGCAACCCCATTTAAATTCAACTCTTCTTGGTTGAAAGATGAGAGTTTTTAGCAATTGGTCAAGTCCAATTGGATTTACATAAGGGATTCAGAGGGTAATCTGGTGGGTATTCAATTTGCGGAAAACCTCAAAAGAATAAAAATGTTAGTTATTCCTTGGGCAAAACCAAAAAAAAAGTAGAGGAACAATAACTCCAAAGTATAGAGGAACAATTGAGGCTGATACAAGAATATTATAATTTGGGGTTCACCACAATCTTGGATCGAGACAATCTAAAAAGGATTGAAGCCAGGCATAGGCTTATGTTGACAGATCAAGACGAAACTTGGAGGTTAAAAAGCAGAGTTATCTGGCTTGAGAATGGAGATGAGAATACAAAACTATTTCAAGCTTATGCTAAGGGGAGGAGAGCAGAAAACATTATTTGGAGCTTAAAGGATCAGGAGGGTAAATCCGTCACTTCCTTCGAAGGCCTTGCTAGCATGGGTAAAATCCATTTCTAGACCTTATTCAAAGCAGATAGGAGAGTCAACATTGCAGAGATTATAAAGGTGGCACTATACCTTCCAAGATTCGTGGATGAACAAGGGAACCAAGATTTATTTGTTGAAGTCACTGAAGCAGAGTTAAAAGAAACACTTCTTAGCTTCCAGAAGGATAAGAGTCTTGGTCTAGATGGATGGACAATAGAATTTTACCGGGGTTTCTTTGATCTAATCGGAGAAGATCTATTAAAAGTCATTGAGGAATCTCGTACCAATGACATAATTCACAGTCCCTTCAATTCAAATTTTATAGCCCTCATTCCTAAGGTAAATGATCCTCAGTCTTTTGATGATTTTAGGCCAATCTCTTTGTGTAATTGTATTTACAAAATTATTTCCAAAATCATAGCTCGTCAGCTAAAGTCTTTTTTGTTGGAGGCCATATCCAAAGAAAAATTCAGGTTTTTAGAAGGGCGCCAAATACATGAGGCAATGTGGGTAGTGCAAGAGGGCCTACATAGCCTAAATACCACAAGAACAAAGGGGCAAGCCTATAGATTGATCTATCAAAAGCATATGATAGAGTGAACTAGGCTTATATTCGACTTCTTCTTACACATCTCAGATTTGAAGTTCCCTTCATAAAATGGGTGATGGCATGCATATCTTCGGTCTCATTTGCAGTTCTTATCAATGGGGCAACTTCTCCTTTCTTCATTTCAGAAAGGGGTCCATGTCAAAGATTCCCCTTATCCCCACTCGTTTTTCTTTTGGTAGCCGAAGGATTGAGTAAGGATATAGATACAACAACTAGGGCAAATAATTTCCAAGGAATTCAAGTTGCACCTGGGCTAAGGATCAAACATCTATTATTCATGGACAATGTTCTCATTTTCTGTAATGGTTAGGTAGGAGATGCAGAAATCCTAGCAGACATTTTAAATCTCTTCAAATTGGATATAGGGATGCAAATAAACTCCCAAAAATCTACCATCACTACCTTCGAAATGGATAGAGAGGAAGCAATCATCTATAAAAGGTTATTTCCTTACACAATTCGGGACATTTCATAATGTCTAAAATACTTGGGGTTTCAGTTGAAGAAGAACAAATACAGGAAAGAAGAATGGAAATGGTTGTTAACAAAACTAGAGAAAAGGCTGAATGGATGGAGTTTTAGGTGGTTATCTAGAGCAGTCAAACTCACTCTGACCAAATCTGTTTTGGAAGCCATACCAATTTATTGGATGTCACTGGTGTGGATTCCAAAAGGGGTGCTAGAAAAAATTAGAAGGACTTGTTCTCGGTTTATTTGGTCTGGATCAGGGGATAAGTATACCCAACCTTGGGAAAAATGGGAAAGTAGTGCGATGCCAAAAGCATTGGGAGGATGGGGGCTCAAAAATATTTTCTTGTTTTCCAAGACCCTTGCAGAAAAGGTATGTTGGTGTCTCATTTCAATTTCCATTCTGTGGACACAAGTAGTCACACAAAAATACATCTCCCCAGATTTAGTAGAAGATTGGATCATAACCCCAAACAAATTTGCATCTCACTGTTCGATTATTTGGAAAGCGATGATTTCCTCGTTCTTAGTGGTTGGGGATAGTCTTGATTGGAGGGTTGGTAAAGGAAATCATCTTCGTATTGGAGTCGATCCTTGGCCCGGTTGTGGGAATTCTCATATTCTTATGGAAGAAATAATCAATCAGCTTCACAGGAAGGGTATCTTCTTCCTATCTCATATGGCTGATACCCACTCAACTAATATATGGAACCAAGTACGGAGAAGTGTTATATCACTAGGTTTAAATGGGGTTTATGCAGACTTACTGGGAAATTATATTTTAGAACTCAAAAGAGGACACATAAGACTCACGGATAGGGAAGATGAATTAGTTTGGAAAAAGGACCCCCTAGAATCCTACACTCCAAAATTTGGATACATAGCTCTAAATATAGACCCAATTCAACAAAATAACAGATGGTGGTGGAAGGGCCTTTGGAAGCTAAAATGTGCCCAAAAATACAAAATTTATATGTGGGCAGCCTTAAACAATTGAATCCCAACTTGGGATAATCTGAGTAGGCATCATATAGAAGGACCGGGTAGATGATCACTCTATAAAAATGAAAATGAATCCACTTTCCATATAGTCATCTCCTGTCCCTTTTCCAAGAATGTTTGGACCGAAACTTCCTCAAGCCTCAGGAAGAAATACATATGGACCGAAGATACTTTAGAGTTGGCTTGGAAAAACTAGTCCCGTGCCCAAGAAATAAAGAGCTAAAATCACTTTCTCTCTTAATCAGTTGGGTAATCTAGCTAGCACAGAATGCATCGATATTTAAAGAAAAAGCCTCTATACTAGAAGTGATCGCATCTGAAAGTCTATAAATCCTATCACACGTCCCCCAGACCAAAGAAGCTCCAGCCTTGCGGGTAAGACAACAAGAGGATATAGACTTTACAAAACCCTGGGCTTACTTTGATGGAGCCTCTCAGAACTCAAACTGTGGGGGGATGAGTTGTTCTACATTTATCAGAAAACCATTGCTTTCATTGAAAAATGGAGTTGGGAAAAGGGACAAACAATTATGCCGAACTATTAACGTTGAAGATTTTACTCCTATTTTCCAAAGAAAAGGAAATCCAACAAATACTTTTTGGTGACTCTATGAATGCCATTAATTGGGAAAGAAAGCACCAAACTGGTCACAATATATTTCTTTTCCCTATACCGAAGGAAATTTATTGTTTGATGGACACATTTGATACTTTAGTTATCTCTCATGTATACAGGGAGAGGAACGTCGTAGCAGATTATTTGTCCAAAGATGGATTGCTACTCTCTCTTGGCCATTGGCACATAACAAAAAAAAGGGGAAGACACAAATGCTTTTTTTCATCGCCCGTTTATAGAGGAACAAGGCCATCTACAGGATTGAAGAACCAAACCACATACAACAAGGTTGATCGACAGTGTTTAGACTATACTATGTGGGACTATATTGTTCACAGACTTTTTAGGCTTCTTCATGGATGATTTTCCCTTTTTTTGTACAACACTTACAACTTTAAACTTTTCAGCAACAACACAGTTGAAAGGACATAAGGAAAAGATTTTGGGCACTTTCTGAGTGTGCCTAGAAATCATCTCTAATCTGAAAAAACTTTATCTAGCTCTGTATGTATCAGGGAATCTTTTGATAGTATTATTCCACCTCATTCTGGGTGAGGTATATTTAGATACATTGGTAGGCATGTCAATTTGGGCTCGCAAAAGCCAGTTTCTCTCAATGACCATTTTTTGAGATGGTTTGTGGTCCTTCTATATTCTTAGACATTCCACACACAATTGGTGTGTTGTGCTTCTTAAACACCTACAAAATGTAATTTTCTCTTCTTCTTTTTTTCCTGAAGAAAAAAAACATAAAGGAAAAAGTTAATTAAATAGATAGTAGTATGAATGAGCATCAAAGTTATTTTATATCTCATAATAAGAGAAATGACCTACTTAATTAAAAGTTATCAAGAAAAATAAATATATTATAGGATTGTGCAAACACAAATCAATGTGAAGAAAGAGTGACACCCAGGTGAATAATAGGTAATCAATAATTTAGTAAATTGTGTTATTGCATGAGTTAGACAAACACAAATCAATGTGAAGAAAGAGTGACACCCAGGTGAATAATAGGTAATCAATAATTTAGTAAATTGTGTTATTGCATGAGTTAGACAAGTGGCTTGAGCCATAGAACCTATAAAAAGAAAGCTTGAGCTAAAATGAAAACATTTTTTTCACCCTAATGTTGGATTGTTGTCATAATGATTACAACTTTTATATGGGTGATTGTCAAGAATTTGATCTATTGATCTATTGAAGAGTGTTTTGAAGTTGAAATTTTCTTCTCAAGCTTAGAGGCTTCACTCTCCTCTTATTACTAGATTAGTACCTTCTATACAACCCCATTACAACTGAATAGTCCTTGAGAAACAAGAATACCAATTAAAATTGATAAAATAGACAATTAATGGACTATCTAAGAATTGGCAAGTTAACACAAAGAAGTTTGGGTTCACAATTCAAAAAATAGACAAACCGAAAAACCAATTTACCACAAATCTTGTATTTATAATTGTTAATTTGGATGTCTTTTTTAACCACTTCCTCAATGGTAGAGCTGAATTATGTATTTGATAATTAGTTAGAATCATTACATTGGTACTTCAACAAATTGTAAATGAATGTTATGGTATTTAAATACTATAGATATTTAAATTATTTTAAAAAGTAAGATTTGTATTAATGTGATACATTTTGTAAAGATTAATTAAATATATTTTTAAATTATAACGTAAATTTAATTATATATTTTATGTAATTATTAAAATTATATCTCTCTCTATATATATAAAACCTCTAAACTTACATAACAATGGTTTATATAAACAAATTTATTTATATAATAAAAGTATCATACAACACCCTCTCCCGTCATTTCTCCCGTCATTTCTTAGAGTAATGATTTGGTTTTATTTTTCAAACACCCCCTCTTGTCATTTTTAAAGTAAAAGAAATGATTTTGTTTTATTTTTCAAAGTAAAAGTACATTGGGTATTAATTATAGTCAAAGTTAATTTACAATCCTCAATCAAATGCTGGCCCAAATTTTAGTTGAAGTTAGTTTACAATCCCCAATCAAATCCATGCACTCATTACTTGGCTTTCACTTTTAAAAGTAAAAGTACATTTGGTTTTAATTTAGCCAAAGTTAGTTTACAATCCTCAATCAAATGCATGTGCTCATTATAAAAAGGATGAAATATGAGTTTGACTCATTATAAAATGATGAATATGAGCTTGTAGTCGTTTGATAACTCATTACTTGGCTTTCACTTTTTAAAGTAAAAGTACATTTGGTTTTAATTTGAGTTAAAGTTAGTTTACAATCCTAAAATGATGAAATATGAATATTATGTAGTAGTTTGATAATAAAGTAGTGAAATGACAAAATAGTCCAATTATCAAAACATACATAATACGAAATATATTCTCTACAACACCACTTTTAGTGAAAGATTATTGGGATAGTGTACACTTTTCGTGAAATATTATTTGGATAGTGTACATTAAAAAATAATTAGTTATTTGGATCTTTTGGAAAAAACAATAATCAATCTCCAAAATTATTTCCATTTCTATTATTTATGTACTATTTTATAATGTCTTTTTCTTTAATGAATGTTCTTTCGTTATTTATGTACTATTTTATAATGTCTTTTTCTTTAATGAATGTTCTTTCGTTATGATTAGGTGACATATTCATATAATATTTTATAATGTTACATAAATTTAGATATTATAATGTCTAACAAAAAAGTTACCAAATCATTAAACAATCTCTCATGTTTAGATGTACACTCGTGTTTAGATATACTTAGTGGACTAGTCAAGTCCAAATTTTGAGATATTCATCTTTGTTAATTTAGTTTTTTTATTACGATAAAAAAACTGTTAAAAAAAAATTAATAATAAATTTTAATAATTTATATTATAATTAAAAATGATAAAATAATATTTTTAATGAAAAAAGAGATGAAATGAAAATTGTTATTTATCATAATATATTTTTTCTCATTTATTTTGATTTGCATTATAAATGAAAAATATTTTCATATCAAAAATATTATTTTTAAATGACTCAAACCATTTAGTATATAAATTGAATTTTGAAAATGTTAGCAACCACCAAAATGATATTTTCCAAGTTTATGTATTAAAGAATAATGGTATTCAAACAACACATGAAGAAGAAAGAGTTTGAACAGCTGGGAATTCAAACATATTTTCCTTAGACTTTCTTATTAGTCCCTTCCTCGTAAGGGACTATAGCTTTTGCCTCATGGTCAAAAGACTTTTACCACATATTATTTCATCTAATTTCATAACGATAACAAAAGTTTTCCTGAAAAAGTTTATTATTATTATTTTTGAATTACAAAACATTTTTCTAATTATTCCAAATTTATATTTTCATTTTCTTATTCTTATGTATGTAACCAATGGGACTATTGCCTCTGGTGGTGAGCTACTATTTTTAAATATTCGTCCAAAAAAAAAAAAAAAAACATTTTTAATAATCAATTTTTTTAGTATTTGTGATTGGCCTGTATGGAGGTTGACACTGCACATTACCCTGACATTGTAGTGCTTTGTAGTTGATGTTATGTGCATTGTAATAAATCATTTATGTCATTCTGTAATTGATGCTCTGTCCCATTCTGTAGTCATCTCCTCACCGCATCTGCTCCTCACCGTCTTGGAATCCAAAGGGAGAACGAACCACATTAAGGAGCTATTGAACCAGTCTCTCATCCTCCCCCTAGAAGCATTGATATTATAACCTAAAGGGAGACGAGGAAAGAAAATAAGGAAGGACCCGCCTTTGTGGAGATGTCGCTATCAAACAAAGATGCCCTAAGAGGAGCTTGCTGACAACTTCTTCATCTCTGGATTTTTTCAAATCTGTAGGTATTTGCAAGTGACTTGGAATTTATAACGTTATTCAGACTAGAAAAGCATGATTATGTATTCAGGTGTCTTTCCCTGATATGCTTTATATCTAGGTAATGAAATAGTTGAATGTGCTTGATATCTAGGTGATGAAATCGATGGATGTTTGAAATAATATTGTTGTTTGTGGGGGGGGAGAAGCAACGACATGTTACTTACCTTATTCGTCTAGTATGTTGTGATCATAAAAGGACTACGATGATAGGTAGATTCATTATCTCCTAGCTCGAGGTGGAACCCTCTATCATACTAGTTGATTGTCACATACTACGAGGGTGTTGACCATGGTTAGAAATTATAGCCAACTGTCCACTCCGTCACGGTTTTTAGAAGGCGATATCATTTAGAATTCTCTACATTTTCAGGATGCATCTAATTCATCTGTCAGAGTACCTTTCTT
>ML813659.1:21906-37560 GCA_009831015.1 Picea engelmannii | reverse complement strand
AGTCAATGCCCTTTTTTTGGGAAAATCCTTTAACAAGAAGATGAGTTTATGCTTCTCAAGTTTCCATCAATATCATACTTGGTTTTATAAATCCATATGCAACCAACAAGATTCTTACCCTTGGGTAAGGGAACTAGGTCCCACGTCTAATATTTATTAGAGCACCATATTCAGTAGCCATGCAATCCTTCCATTATGGAGTATTACTTTCCTAAGTAGTATTGTTTGCATTAGCCTTGGCGACAAGGGCCTGTGAAACAAGAGGTTTTTGTCATTTTCCTTAAAGTGGAAGAAGACGAACACAATCTAAGAGAGTAGAGATAGCCACTTAGGGATTGGTTGTGACCTAGTTGGAGGAGGAAAACTGGAAGTTGATGGATTTACATTAACATCATTGTTAGGTTGCTCAATTGGTAAGAAGTTGGATGGAACAACTAGAGTGGAAGAGGCTTCAATGTAACCAGTACTAGACAAGTCATCAACATAATGGTCATTGTGGTTTGTTGGTTGATTCAATGTAAAGGGAGTGTCAGAAGAAGTACTAAAAAGAGGAGGATCATCGTCAAGTCATGAAGAGGAGAGGTCATTTGAGATCATTGGAAACGAACTTTTGCAATAAGTGCGGGATCAAATCTTGGCAGACCATGTGAAATAATTTCATTAAAGACAATTTGGTGGAGGTATCATCATAGATGATATGCTTTTGAAGTTTCGATGTAGCTCACTAGAATGCATTGTTGACTTGTAGCTTGCAATTTGTTTTTTTCTTTGGGATTATGGCCCCATGTACACAATCAAAATATTTTGAAATGTGAAACTAAATGTTTGTAACCATACCATTTCTTGAAATGAGTCATATGGTGAACATCTCGGTAGACATCTAATTAATGATATGAGATGTACAAAAAACTACTTTCCCCCATAATTTTAACTCCATTTACTGAGAATGCAACATACAAAGAGTCATTTCCACAACAACTCTATTCCTTGAATGTGTTATGTCATCTTATAGAGGGATCGACCTCTGTCGAACAATGCCATGAGATGTAAGAAATGGGTGATTGTCATCACTACAATGTTCTTATTTGTAATCATTCTTAATAGATTTGATCATGTGATTACTTTGATTTTCCACCAATAATTTGAATTCTTTGAATTTCTCAAAGGATTTATCTTTGGATTGAATGACATGTATTCAAAGGAAGTGGGAGAAATAATCAATCATAGGTGAGGAGATATCTAGCCTCACTAGGTGAAGTAGTCATAGGCCCACAATTGTCTTTATGATCTGTCTCAAAAGAATAAGAGGCTTGGCCCACTAAATCCTTAGGAAATGACTCATGATGGTGTTCTCCCAACACACATCTTTCATATCCATTTGGTGGTTTAATTTGTGGAAGATAATTTTCCATCCTTAGATGACTCTTATATACATGGTCCCAAAGTTGGTATGATCGAAGCATTGATGCAATAACTTACTAGTGTTGTCAACATTTGCAATCCACGTAGTGAATCCACTTCATTTTGAAGGAGATGAACATTTCCCTGGCTTATATGTATTATTGGATCCATCACAATAGATTGAAGCAACCACTCTAAGACCAGCATTCATGTCCTTGATAACCCATCACGTTGGCCAAAACTCCACTTTTTGTGGTGGGAGTGATGCGATATATAGAAAGTAGATTTGATCCTATTGCTGGAACATGAAGGGATTTACCAAACCTGTCATTCTCAATAATGACATTGACAAATATTGAAATTGAGAGGGGTGAGTCATCACCAATAACAAGTTCCTCTCCATTTTATCATATGTTGATAGTTGGAGAGTAAGTGTTGGTGTTTTATCATATGCCTAGTGGATTCATAGTCGACAACCCATTCTTGTGAAGAGGTGGAGGACCAATATGCATTGTGAGGGTCCATTAGGTTCTCGTGCCTTTATGGACTAAGATAATTAATCATGATATCGACATTGCCTAAAAAAATAGAGAAATTTTGGTTGAAGGAAGAAGGGAAGGGTTTGTTTCCTATAAGAGCACCATTCTACACAAATAATTCCCTTATACTTGTTAAAAAAACAAAAAAAATAGGAGGGTGCTAGAGAAGAAGAGGGTTAAAAACCCTAAGAACATATTGTTTTCCTTAAAATGACACTAAAAAACCCCAGTTGTTGGTGCTAAAATAGATTTAGAACAATGTTGGATATAGTAGGAAGAGTTCACACTAGCTTTGATACCATGTTGAGATCATTAGAAGATAATAGATCTATAGTGAACATTGCAACAAACTCTAATATAGTGAAGTAAAACCAATTGATTTTTAACAACTTCATTTAGATCACAAGAGAGATGAACTCATACCATAATGCATCGTAGAGAGATCAACCATGACCATGAACAATTAACCTAGGGCAAAGAAAACTTTTTAGGAGTGCCCTTAGGAAAATAATAAAGGATATATTCACTTGAATGAGATGATTACGAATGAGGAGTGTATACATTATATTTATACACATCCTTTAGGGTTGGGGTGCTAGCTCAAAAAGGTTGACTAGGTTGACCTTAGCCAAAATATCAAAGTACAATAAATGGGCTAGTTACCCATGTGTGGTCGCAATAAAACCTCAATACATCAATAAAATAGATTGACAAATGGCCTTGAGTGAATATTAACCACACGATATCAACAATATTATCATTCACACAACTTTAGTATCCAAGGTAATAAGGATTAGAATACCAAGTCTAGTGGGAAGATTAATGCTCTAGATATGTTTATAAGCATAAAGACACAAGCTATGATAGGTTAGAAACTAGTGCTAATGGAGCTAGTCTTTAGACAATAACATTGAGTTAGCTTTTCCATGGAACAATGCTTATGCATTAGTTGTCTACGAGAATACTAAGCCTAAAAACAAGTTTTAGTAAAATTTAAGATATAATTCATTAGTTATGTCATTAGTCATGATCCATAGATAAATTGCAAAGGATTAGTTCAAAAAACACATAATTAGGTCAATAATACATGGTTTATATCCCAAATACACCGATTTATGCCCAAAATCATGTAATTAGGCCTCTAAATCATGGTTAATAGTTCAAATAGAAGGATATAGTCCTAAAAATACAACACTATCATTTTTTAAAAGTAATGTTAGGGATTTGTATTATAAAAAATTGATGCATCATTACATGCACATCTTTCAGTATATTGAGTATCATTTTTAGCAATGAAACTTCTAGCTTCAAGATGGTTGGCAACACACCCCCATTTGGGTTTCTATGAGACATCCTAAATCCCTTACTATAGTACTTTCTTCTTTGTGTGGATGACAATAATATTGACTTACAAATTGATTGCATAAAAATACAAAAAACATACATTTGAAAAGAAAGTATAGAGGAGCTTAAAGCCATTTTCCTTGCTTGAAGAGAGATGAACATAGCATGGCTTGTGAACCCACAACCTTGTTTCTTTCGGCATCTCTCTCCCTAATATCCTTTTTTGTTTATTTCTACCTCTTTTGAGAAAATTACATTTAGCCTGCCAACTAGATTCTATTTTTGGGTTAGGAGGGATTCTTGCCACATAATCTATGAATTGCAAGAGTCATTTGTTCCATTGCAATTGAAAACCATACTTTTATGACCTCTTTTTTGTGGCTATTTGCCTTGGGGTTGGATGTTTCTTTCACAATCAAGTTTTGTTTAGAGAGATCGACATAGAGAGAAATATGTTTACCCACTTTTGGATTTTCAAAGGATTTTAGTTCCAATGTCTCTAATGGGTGACCCTGAGCTACTATTTTGGAGTGATATATTGTGCTTGTTGGGGTGCATTGATTTCCACAAGGTTCCCTATTTATTCTTCTACGTAGGTTTCCTCTTTAGTTAGAAGAGGGGCTATGTTCCTTTACTATGGGATTCTTCCTCTTGAACAATTTCCAAAGATGCAAATTGATTTTAGCTTCGATTGTTTGTTTCCTTATTTCAGTGTTGAGATGTAGTTGAGGATTGTTTTCTCCTTCTACTCGATATTTTGTACATTGTTTGGAATTATTCCTCTTTTTTAAGCGTTGAAGGTGCCAACTTTCCACAGATTTCATGTTGAACTGGTCATATTCATGGAAATGGTTACATATGGATGATCATTACTCATAATCCAACTATTGCACATGAGTTGAGTCTAGTTGTCAATTTGTAGTTCTATTACCTCTAGGAGACCTTTGAGATTTACTTCATAGACTCAAGCAAAACTATACAACCCCGATCTTGGCTAGACTTTGTCTGCAATTCTCCCAAACATGTTCCCTATTTATTTGAGGGTCTGAGTCAATGTCCCAAAGGTTGAGCGAGAGGTGGAGTAACCTTACCCATAAGTACACAAACTTTGCATCAAATTACAAGGAGGTTTTGTTAAGATCACTATCCTCTTTGAGATGGAAATGAAAACCAAATAAACTCTTACCACATATGTATATCTCAACACCTCCTGTCAAGTGGGGAACCCGTTGACTTTGCATCTAGGACTCCAAGTTTTGAGATTTGGCTAGGTTCCCATAAACTTCTCGATTAGGACATGATCAATGAACGCCAATGCTTTTGTCTTCAAAATTGCTCAGGAAATGCACATCTTAGAGATATCTTTTATCTTTTTTATGAATTATGAGGAATTGTTAGA
The DNA here is from genome assembly GCA_009831015.1 of Picea engelmannii. NCBI lineage: Eukaryota > Viridiplantae > Streptophyta > Pinopsida > Pinales > Pinaceae > Picea > Picea engelmannii. The sequence goes on along the minus strand of ML813659.1, from coordinate 32,877 downwards.
GGATTTCACTCATTTTAATGGTTAGGTGGAAATTCTCTTGAATATTTTGTCATTTGAGAGATCTTAATTCATTTCTATCTTAAGTTGAGAGTAACAGTGGGCCCACCCAATCTCCTACTTTGTGAAACCACTAATCACAATGTTCAACTACGAGTGGGTTTCTCTCCACGACACATTTCCTTGTCCTCATAAGATGGATTTGCAAGTGATCTTTGTCCTTGAATTTGACTATCGTGACATCTAGGGAAGACACTCTAGAACTGTCTCCATTAAACTTGGGTAGGACCTTAAAATACCCATCATAAATATTATGATGATCCACGAGTAACTGTAAGGATTGATATCTAGCAGTGATCCAAGCAGTTTCCATGGTTTTATTTAAGGGTTGAACTATGGGTGGCATCACATGGGTAGGTTTGAAAATATCCTTTCTAATCAAAGGAGACTTAAGGGGAAAAGGGGAAGACATATTTCCAAAACCCTAAAAAGGTTATAGGTGAGCATGGCAAATCTATCAAAGGAGAACTAAAGAAGCTAGTAGATTCTTGAGACAAAATTGTGAATGGACTAGGCAAGAACTCATGAGGAGTTGTAAAACTAATACTAGGTCCATTGGAAGTAGAATAACCCAAGGTTGAAGAAAGAAAGTTTGGGATCCTACCTGGAGATGAGATTTCTTGAAATATTCCTTGATTCTTATGTTGCTTTTTGGTCTTGCACAAGAGGTACACGTCTTCCTCTAGAGCTAGATAGAGTGATGATGAATCTGGAATCCAATGTTTAGTAGCAAGAGATAAGTGGAGTCACCAATTAGAGAGATTTCTTGGACCATGAGATCTGAATGCATACTCTTTCCAAGAATCAAAGCTTTTTATCGATAAAATGTGTAAGGAAAATATATGTTGGCCTCTTATGCTAATAGCTTGATAACAAACCCTTCTTCAAATCATGATGGGAATGTTCTCTTATCATTAAACTAGGCTAGTCCTTGGAAATGGTGCCAAAATAATGGTGTATCTTTGAGACACTCCCTTTTGCAAAAGAGTAGCGCCAAGGCATCTATGGGGTCAAACCTCTACCACTCAAAACCAAGAGAACCATAAGGTCAGAAGGATAATATATATCTTTTTAATCTCTATCGATAAGAAACATTTTAAAAGTGTTTTATTTAAGATGATTGTTAGACACATAATCCTTATATCTTTTTAATCTCTATCGATAAGAAACGATTTAAAAGTGTTTTATTTAAGATGATTGTTAGACACCTAATCCTTTGTGGCTGCGTTACTTGTAACAATAATGTACATATGAAGCTTCATAGGTGATAGGAAGAGTCATAAATTGAAAAAGACCAACTATTGCATTTTTGAGTATTTATTGAGCTTCATGTTAATGGAATAATCATCCTGGCGAGTTATGAATTATGTCCACTACTACTAATGTGAAAGTGGTATTAGAGCTTGGCCCAACTCCATGAAACTCCATGAGTAGATTCCCTAGTGTTTGCCTCTGCTGGCCTGCCCACCTCTACTCGTCTGCCTGTCTCTCTGCCCCCTGTTCTCTAAATTATTCTTCGTCTTGATTCTATCAGATTGCAATAGCTATGCAATAATTATGCAAACCCTAATTATTGCGCAACCCTAAAAATTCTCTCTTGGAGAATCATACTCGCATGTCGACCTTTCTAACTGTCCAGATGCACCGTTCGCTCGCAAGATTGCTCGCCCGACCTACTATCTGGTATCTACGCCTCGACTCTACTCTTCCTTCCCATTCGTTCTGCACCGCCATTTGAAGATCCATTCAACTGAAGAGAAGCAGCCCCACTCCTTCCTCGAATTCGCTCATACCGTCTGCTGAGAGCAACTGTAGGAGGAAGCCACTTGCGGAAGGATTTGGATCCATCTCCACTACAGTTATGCCCAGCCTCAGCTCAAATCCTTGTCTTCACTAGTCTTCATACCTAATTCTGCACGCTACACCATTCTTCATACCTTATGGTCTCTGCGATAATAACACTGTTGATGTTCCTCGCTAGTCTCTTGGTTGTGAGTGTACCATTTGCAAGAGAGGTCACGAGGTCGATTTGCGACATGAGGAGAATGCCATAGGAGATACGAAGTCTCCCATCTTTTATTAAACCCTAATTTCGAACCTGACTCACGTTACTGGTCTAATCTCACAAGACTATTGTTGCACGACTCTCCTGACTCTCTCATACTCATGCCCATCGAATGGAACCCTAATCTATGGCGTGGACATTCTTATCTATGCAATGGCTGTTACGAGCTACAAGGACGAAGATTTTTTACAGACTACAAGCTAGCAAGTAGAGTTACGAGGTAGAATAGTTTATGATTTTTGTTGTTTCTAAGCATTTATGAAGAGAATCCTTTGTTTCATGTGAAACAACTTCTGTTTACCCAAAATATGAAATTTTCTCTTCTGTGATTCGATTTGGAGGAACCTTTCAAAATCCATGCATAAAATCTGTAGACCTATTAGGGTTGCTAATTTTTTCGAAGACCGAAGTTCTTCTTGGGAACTGGTGGCATTTTTGTGTATAATTCTTTTGCACACTAGCTGCATATATTAAAGGTCCAAGACACCTTGAAATATCTCATTGCAAACTGGTTTGAGCGTGTCTTGAAATATCTCATTGCAAACTGGTTTGAGCTTCTAATTAATGCACTTGGAGGTTGACCAAAAACTCCATAAAATATTCAAATTTTGAAAAACTCATATATATTCATGTGCATCCATATGAATCCAAACTATGTATACACAAATCTGTAAAGTTTCTCATTTATATTGCAAGCAAGAGTGTATATAACCAAAATAACATCGAGTACAATCCATCTTTGAACCCAAATACATCAACAATGAGGTTTTAAATGGCCTCTAGAGTCCAAAAAAATTAAGCTACAACAAATTACTACATATCTTTAAGATCATTACTTATATTAGGATCCTTGTCATTAGTGTCACCCTCTAAGCATTAAATTAAGATAGAAAAAGATTAGCATGCCTAAAAAGTGATTTTACTTGAGTGAAGGGTACATTTTTACTAGTGTCGTGACATAAGAGTTCAACACTCAATGTCACCAACATCGAGGTACATAGAGGGCTTGGTGCTCTTGATTAATTGTCAGTTCCATACCCTAATACATGATAGAATCCAGTGGAAACGTTGCAATCCTGCCAATCTAGAAATCCTGAAAACTGTTAAGTCTGTTGAATTTTGAATGAGACCTAAAATTTTACTTTCTCCATATGAAGTCCAATGAGGCTAGAACCACTCTCAAACATCCTGAAATAATTAATGGTAATGTTTAAAATTTAAGTAAAATGATGAAAATGAAAGATAAAGGAGAATGTCACTAGGCCCCCTCAACCTAAAATTTGTTTTTTTCCCTAAAAAAAAATGAAATCTACCCCTATAAGTGTGTCGTATGGGTGTTGTACGAAACTGGTATGAAACCGCTTGGTTCCATGTTTTTGGCTGGTTTCGTACGGAACCGATCTATTCGGTACGAAACCGGCCAAAAACGGTTCCAGGTTGTCGATTTGGCTGTTTCTTCTCCGAAGATTGGTCCGGCCGGCTAGTTTTACTGGACTGGGCTGATTTTAATAATACTGGTCAAAATTAGGTGTGAGCGCCTTCACTAAAATTGGTGCAACTTCAAGCACCTATAGACTGAGGGTTCTATGATTTTTTTTGAGTTTGGTGTGCAAGAAGGAAGAAGACAATGCATTCTCTCATCTCCATTGTCGACATGGTGCTCACCGGAAAGGAGAACTACAAATAATGGTACGGGAAGATCAAGAGCACATTGATCTTCAATGACTTGTGGAAAGGGATTTGTGAAGAAAAAACAGTCCCTCAAAGTAGAAAAACCACTAAATAAGATGCAAAATCATAAGAAGAAGAAGTTGTCTAAAAAACAAAGAGTAGCAGACCTGGTAGAAAACCATCCATTCCGACCTCAAACAAAGAACATGAAATATGGGCAGACAAAGACTAGAAGGCATATGTTGTGATCTTTGCTACAGTAAGTGGAGAGGTGAGCCATCATATTGCTTCTATTAGTGATTCCTATGGAGCCTTGAAGATATTGAATGAATTGTATGACACACATTCTGAGATTGAACTCATACAATTAATATTGAAGCTCTTCAACCTAGAGTTGAAGAATGATTATCCTATGGATTTAGCTTCAGAAATCAAAGCCATAATGCATGACATTGAAGCCACCGGAGAGAAGATTGATCTCCCTCTCACGACCTTCATTAAGACCCTTTACCTTACATATTATCACTACCTTGAATCGCTGCAAGAAAGTGATCAAATGAAATCCATGACATTTGAAAAGTTGGTGAAGAAAGTTGCATATAGTGAGAAAGCCTTTGGAAAGAAATCAACTCCTCCATATGGAGAGAATTTTTATCTTGCTCATAAAGACAAGAGTAAACCACATGATTCTTCCAGAGGAGAAATCATCAGAAGACGACGTGGACGTGGAAGAAAGAATTTTAGAGGCAGGGGGGTAGACACAACCAAGGTAATAGATCTAATCTTCATTGTACCCATTGAAAAAAGAATGGGTCACATGAAGCAGGTGATTGTAGAGTCCGATGGGACAAGATCAAAGAAGATAGACAAAATAAGAAGGAGGACAAAGGTAAACCTTTAGAACCAACAAAAGGTAATCCACCTGAATCTGTCCATTACATTGTTTCTCATTGCAATATAGGAGTAACAAAATATATATTTAACACTACATATAGTCATTGTAAATATGCATGGCTTCTTGATATAGGCTCAACCTCCCACATAAAATTTCAAAGAGATTTATTTGAAGACTTCGATTACAATGTAGATGGTGTAGTCTCAAACCTTCGAGAATGGGCGCCATCAGGATTAAGTTGCCCAGACTCCTGGATTTTCTTCTGCATAATGTACTCTATCTTCCCGAGTTTCAAAGAAACTTGATGTCCCTTATGCACATCAGACATCAAGGCCACTATGTTCATATGTTTAGTGGAAAAGTTGAGATAAGGAAGGATTCTAACAATATGGTTGTGATGACTAGAATAGAAGATGGAATATTGTTGAAGCTGAATGGGACATCTTCCCATACACACATTGTTGTGTACCTCTCTCATCATGACTCAGGTATAATTCCATATAGTCTTTTGTGGCATGCTATATTTGGCCATTTTAATCATGACAATCTTCATTTGTTGAGAAAGAATGGTGTTTCTGGTTTGCCTAATATTCCTAGTAAACTAAAGCAAAGTGATGCTTGCATCCTTGGAAAACACATCAAACAACCCTTTTATGATTCTACTTCCAAAGCATGTAGAAAAATTGAATTGATTCATTCTTGTGCATCCCTATGCCTGTTCCTTCTGCAAATGGAAACAAATATATCATGAATTTTATTGTTGATTACACCATAATGTGTTGGGTGTACTTGCTAAAAGATAAATCACAAACTTTTGAAAAATTAAAAATTTTCATGTATGGATTCAAAATGAATCTCAGTCTTGTATTGGATTTCTTCGCATTGATAATGGAAGAGAATATACATCTAATGAATTTGAAAGTTACCTTCACCAACATGGGATCAAACATCAAACAACAATTCCATATAATCCTAAAAAAAATGGTGTAGTTGAACAAATGAACATGACACTCCTAAATATAGTTTGTTCCATGATGTTTTTCAAGAATGTTAAATTGATGTTTTGGGATGATGCAATTCTATGTGCAGTTTATGTCAAAAAAAGGTGTCCATATCATGCTGTTAAAAAAAAGACTCCTTATTAAATGTGGTATGGCCACATTCCTTCTGTGAGGCATCTCGGGGTCTTTGGTTCCACTTGTTATGCCCTGATTCCTAAAGAACAAAGAAACAATCTTGATGTAAGGAGTAGGAAGTGCATCTTCTTGGAGTACTCAAATACCACTAAAGGGTATCATCTTTATGATGAGACAAACAATAATTTCATCCTTTCCAAAGATGTGATATTTTTTTAATCCACCAAGAAAGAAGAAATTGTTGAGAGGTAACTGTTAGGCTCTAATCTACTAATGTTAATTAGAGTACAAATGATTGTCAATCCGGTGTTTGTAAGACTTAGAGACACGTCCAAAGTATATGGATTCAGATATAGCTTTTATCTTTAATGGAGATAAACCAAAACCTATTCTAAGGGCTGAATATGGAAGAGATGCTAAGCTTCTGTTCAGAAGTCCTATTCATAGATCTCATAACAATAATCAGCAATTGTTTTTCTAAAGAGTATCAACAGTAAGCATTCAAGAGATGTTCGAACTAGTTCTAAGATTTATCAAATGCTAGAAGGACAAAACTCTTATTCAAGAGATGCATTCATTGTTTTCTTTCATTCATTCATTAACAACTATCATCAAATTAAATCAAAAGTACTAAAAGCGTAAATAACTCAAAAAACATTCATGACTATCTTAATGCTTGAAGACAAACTACACATTGAATTCTTATTCAAGAAATCATTCACAATATGAGTAAGGCTTTGAAACATTAAACATATGACTTAGCTATGGAATTCATCTAACTACAACAATATATGAATAAAACTCATCTACAGCAAGATCTGATCTAAAACATGTATCAACGATTACTAGAAAATAACATAAAGAAAGAGTGTACTAGTTTGGCAAAGGGGGCCCTCCAATGCTTCACTGGTACACTTGAGTTGTCTCAGCTAAGAAAGAGCTCCAACAGCATTCAAATCATCATATCATAGGCATTAACAGGAACAAAACACAGAACTGATCTCAAGAGTGCAAATTCCAAAGTTTCTTCATTCACATCAAGGTTGTCATACTAGTCTATGCTTAAGAGTATTTATACAAGAGTTCAAAACTAAAAATGCTAATAAGTCTCCTAAATATTATGATCAGATCCATAATATATCTTAGGAAGGTCGAATGCCTCCTTCAGATCCACAATATATGGCCAAATCCCACGAAAATCCAAAACTGTCCATGATTTAAGGCTAAAACAGGGTATTTTCTGCTGAAGTGACCATGTTTGACCAGCGTTGACCAGACATCTGGAAGGCTCAGATCTCGAAGCTGATAGCTCATTATCCATCCTTGTACATCAGGGAACACGACCCAAGTCTTAGATTTCGCCCAGGTGTCCTGCAAGTACACGAACCTCGGAGCTATTACGGGATTTAGTCAAATCCTGTAATTTCTGATAAATTTTCAATTTTAATGCAAAAATTTAGAAAAATCAATTATTAAGCTAAAGAATGATAAATATACCTTGCATAAGTTGTTTCATGGAAAATATGGAATGAAATGAAGACAAAATGGATGGATATAGAGACAAAAGTGTGGTTTATAGAGCAAAAATGAAGCATAAAAATGTACTCAAGATCTCCCCCAAGAGGAAGTCTTTGCATGTCCTCATGCACAAAAATGTCCCTGAACCTCTGTCACTGATCTTCTGCCACCTTTGCTACCTGCAATAATGTTTCCATATTCACCTGAGCTGTATGAAGTGCTTTCATTCTTTGATATTTCTCTTTATATGTCTTTTTCTGTTGGAACCACTTATAGGCTTGTTTGGAGATTAACTTGTTCTGTTTTTTAAGCTTCTTGTTCTTCTTCTTCAAAGTTTCATTCTCCTCCTGTGTTTTGTGGCTTTGAGTTCTTAGCATTTCATTTTCTGTTTTCATGTATCTTTCTAAGACTTCAATTTCTTTGATTTTTCTCTTCATTTTCCTTATTTTCTTATTTTTCCTATCAAGTTCAGATGTGGATGTACCAACCACTTCTTCCATTTGAGGTTCTTCTTTCATGTCCCTGATTAATTGTTCCACATCTTCTCTCATTTGTTCATATGTGGATGTTTCATGTTCTTCAAAACCATCATTTCCCAATGATTGTGCTTCTAGAGTCTGAATATGTGCATACTGTGCTTGTTGTGCTTCATCATCATTTTCTTGTATTTTGCCCTTTTGAACTTGTTGGCATTTTCTTGATTTCCTTTCATATGTGGTAAAAATCTTGTCTTTTTCCTCAACTTCTTTCTCTTTTATCACTATACTTCTTGTTCTTCTCCTCCCCATAGGCGGTTTTGAGCTTGTTGCCTTGGGGTGTTGTACTTCTTCCTCATCATCAGTCACAACTAAAATTTGTTCCTCTTCTTCTTCCTCCTTTATTGTTTCAAAACCATTTTCAATGATAAACTGTTGCCAAGTCAAATTTTGCTTCTGTAGTTCATATATAATGATCATTTTAATAAAACCACAGTGATATAAAGTATTTTCTATGTTCCTTCCTTGTTTCTGGACAGCCTTAGCCATTTTAGAAAGGCTTTGTAAGAGAAAATAAGGCATATTGATTTCACAGTCACCTTTTAAGTGTTGTAGCAGTTTAATATGATATAGGTAGATGATGTTAAACCTTCCCTCACAAGTTATAAATTTTTGTATGAGGTATGTTAATTCATCCCAAGGATGAATCAATCAACTCCTTGGAATTCCCTTCTTCCAATTTACTGCTGCTACCCTTGACCTGAAAATAAAATGTGCCCATGATTTATCTTTGAAATGCTTGGTTTTGAAATATCTCTCTCCTATTTGAGGAAGTCCAGTGACATGTGCAATTCTATCTTCAAAGATCATAATGTTAAGGTTTCCAACAATAGCTCTTTCCCCATCAAATGAGTGAGCAAATTCTAAGGCAACTCCTTCACAAGATCCATCAAATTTTTCAAAGAAACCTATTCACTGTTTTTGCTCCAAAATTTGTATACAATCCATGTGTATTTCTGATGTAACAAGCTTCCCTGGTTCATATCTAGATACCATATTTCCAAGTTTTAAGAGCAAGACCTAAAATATTTCCACTGTTTATAGAAAGGAGGTCTAAAAGCTTCAACCCTGCAATTCTTTTGACCAAAATTTCTTAAACTTTCAGACTCAGTGTGGATTTAATTTTGTGTATGGTCTTCAAGAATATTTTCTGTTCAATAAGCAAAGGAAATCTCTTATTTTTTTTAATTCCTAAGCTGTTCTCTGTTCATAATTTTTTTTATACAAGAGCATACCTGGTAATTTCGAAAAATTCTTAGGCTTCTTGTTGAATTCTGGCTCAATTTCCCCTCTTTCAGTTGGCCTCTGCTAAAAATGAACTGTCTTGTTTTAAAAATGTATCACAGGACGTTGAATTACACTTGGTTGTTTAATTATTTGAGTTCGGGCTTACCTTCAGTAGCCGACTCCTATTTGGATACGTTCTCTGCCTTTGCTTCACCACGTATCTCCTTCAACCTCCCGCGTTTTCTTCCATAGAACGAAAATGTTGTATGTTGACATTGAAATTGTCAACATACAGTTCGTTTTTTTTATCAGAGAATTTCAGGATCGGAATGCGTAGGAGGGACAATGTGCTAGAGCGTAGGGATTTGGGATGCGTAGGAGGAACAATGTCCTAGAGCGTAGGGATTTGAGATGGTGCTGGCGTGGTGAACAGAGCATGAAATTTTGAAATGGAGGTAAGTGTATGCAGAGGTGCGTCGACGGTTCGAGTCTGGGAGCGTGCAAGTGAGACACAACGTGCAATATGAAAAATCATTTGATGAGACACAACAAATATGAAAATCATTTGATTCGTTTTGCTTTTATGGAGAAAAAAACGTTGGAGGAGACTTTAAACAAGGGTCTTTATTTTAAAAATGAATTGTACAACGATCATAGCTGAAGGTGCTGCTATATTTGTACCTTTGTACTTCTCCTCATTGCAATCATCATAAGAAATGGTTTTTTTCCTTTTTAAAAAAATGTGTTCACTTGTCTTATAACTCCCTAATTCGTTTCCAACCTTTTCATCAAGCATGAACCCTTCTTCTTATGACCCCTTTTTAAATTTATATGCAAACCACCCTTAATCTATGCAACAATACTTCAGTCTGTGTATGCAACTTATGTCTTCAGAAACAAAGCATTTGACAGCTCAAAACAAACAATGTGTTTTGTATTTGAAACCCGATCCCTCATAACTCCTTTGGAAACCAAAAATTGGTTCTTTTAAGTACCATTTTTAATGCTTTTGAGGATGAAAATGGAGTGATGAAAAGATGATGTAGGGGAAAGGAAAGATAGGATATTTTATCATTGCTTAGCTTAGGAAGAATTCTCAAATTTAAAGCATTAAAAAGGAAAATATATACTAACTTGTTTGTTCATTGTGTTTTGCTTGACTGAAGCTGGATGGAATGTTATTGTAAGTCCTCAATTTCCTCTTGTATTTATTTTTCTTAGTATCTCAGGTCCCTTTGTTGATTGGGATTGATTTTCTTCTTGGGTCTCTTGCTGATTGCAATTGATATTTTCCTCAGGTCCCTTTGCTGAATGGAATTGATATCTTCCTCGGGTCCCTCTGCTGAATTGAATGGATACTTCTCAGGTCCCTCTGCTGGATGGAATGGATACTTTTATAAGGTCCCTCTGCTGATTGGAATGGATACTTTTCTCAGGTCCCTCTGTTGATTGGAATGGATACTTCTCAGGTCCCTCTGCTGATTGAAATAGATATCTTCCTCAGGTCCCTTTGCTGAATTGAATGGATACTTTCAGGTCCCTCTGCTGATTGAAAATTCCTTTTTTTTTTTTTTTAATGCATGTTGTCATCTGTAGAAGGCTTGAAAGGTTTTCAAAATATATACCTTATCCCCCTCAGCCTTATTTATTGACTTGTCCTCAAGTCTCAAAGATAAATGTTTGTGAAACTTTCGAAGCTGAAAAATGAAACTAGAAGTTAATGATAAAAATTATTATATTTTTTTTTGAAGAATTTTGGTTGGCCAATGTTACTTGGTTTTCCAATCAAAATTCGAGTTTATATTGTGCCAGTTTCTTGGATTTTCACAACGAAACTCCTTTTTTTTTTTTTTTTTTTAATATTTT